>JARWCS010332040.1:0-20226 GCA_034783895.1 Geukensia demissa | reverse complement strand
AAAACAAACAAACATGCCACTTATTTTTACGGCATTTTCATATGTATTAGCCAAAAAATAAAGTAATTCCTACCTAATTGATAGAGTCGTTGGAAGGGTAAGAAATAAGATCGTGACAAGTCTTTGAGAACGCGGGGACTGAAAATCAGCTAATCAGCTGCTGAGAACAACTTACCCACATGTTGATTATCGATTTTGTCTCACACTGGTTGGGAAGTGTGAAAACTTCATGAAAATTAGAGAATCTTGACTTCTACACGTTCCTGTAAAGCTTGTGCTAGGTGACATACTTTTCATTATAAACGAGTTCGTTGACATTTTTGTGTGGGTTGTAATTTATATGTCTTTATTGTTATGAACTGTATAATATCAAATTTCACCCTGTTTTGTTCTTGACGTACATTTCCTTTTCAATCCATTTAACAAAAACTTTATAAATTTTATAAATCAAAACAAGTCACTTTTCTGCACAACTTTCTTTCTGGAAAACGAACATTTTAATTTGAATTAAAAGATTATGCAATCATATCAAAATTAGATCTCAGCAGTTCCCACTCTTTTATGCGTTTTTCTTCTGTCACTGCATGGAACCAACGCAGCGACAATACAAAACAAACTCAAGTGCAAAAGTTCGGAGATCTGCCTTATTAGAATTAAAATAATGTCATATAATGCGATAAACGAAAACGCACTTTCGCTGGACTGTACAAAATGGGTCAAAATCACACGACAAACGGCAATATATTATAGCTATTGCATTTAAAGGGCGTTGACCTATCCTAAGTAGTAACTGAGAAAATTACCAAAACATAAAAAAAAATTTGTCAAAGTGGAACGTGAAATCCAGGGGAGACAAAAATTCTGTCCTGAATAGAAATTACAGTGATATGCTTTTGGAAATTTGGTGAAATGTCATTTCATTTGTTGCATTTTCAAAGCAATAAAAATGTTGGATTAGACAAAGAATTTTAAACTGTTACACTTCCTTACACTTCTAAATGAAGGTTCTCGCTTTCTTGAAGAAGCAAATAATAAGCTTTTATGCAAATGACTTTATGAATTATTCTAGAATTTATCTTTTCAGATCATGATTAAAGAATGGTTATATACGAATATCAGTCGAAATTCTGCGTAGTCTCTAGGCCATGAAGGATTCTGTTTTTATAGTTTTGAATAAGTAAGATTCAATCATCTCTGAATATCACATCTGATATACACGTCAGCATCTTGTAAATGAAAAACATCATTCTTCCATCTTTTCGCTGAGAATACACCATTGTAACAGGAAACCGATCGAGACTAAAATCTTTTTAAAAAGTAGACATAGAGTCTTTCTACCAAGAAACAAAACAGCAGATATAAAATCAGTTATATATCGTAAACTGTATAGCCTACATATTCCAAAGAATGGCGCATATGCTCAACTGTACTGATTTTCCTACTAATACCACACTACTACTATATAATAATACTTCCGACCCGGAATTAGCAATGAAAATCGAAAAACTTCAAAAAATGCAACAGTTGCTTTATGGCATAATTGTGCCAATGGTTTGTGCATTTGGATTTATTGGTAACATTTTAAACGTTATTATTTTTACTCAGAAAAAGAGCAACAAAGTTTTGGATGAAGTTGAGTACTGTACTACAATATGCCTTGTAGCTTTGGCCATCTCTGACATGATGTTTTGTCTGACAACATTCCCAAACGCATTCCATTTAGATCGGAGGACTTTCAGAATTTCAGAATTTATGCTACATTACAGGATGTATAGCACAGCCATCATCAGCACCTTTATTATGAGTAGTACTTTTATGACAGTTCTTACAGCATTCATGCGATATTTAGCTATATGTCATCCGTTTAGATCACGACAGTTCATAACAATTAAGACAACTATAACGGCTATTGTGATAGCATATTTGATTTCCTTTGCCTTTAACGTTCCTAATTTGTGGAGATATAAGACAAAACCTTACTGCAAACGAGATATGGTAGTTGTTGACCATGGCGATCTACATAGGAACACAACATTTGTTTATGTCTATAAAATACTTTGGGCCATCTCGGGCAACTTCATTCCTCTAATTGTGCTATTGTATTGTAATATACGACTGATTAAAGCTCTACACTTAAGCAAACAGCTGCGACTCCTTCACAGCCGAGATGACACGTCTTGTCTTTCCGCACACAGAAGAATCAATATAACGCTCATTACGATCATCATATTATTCTTCATGCTGGTGGCACCCTCGGAAATCACAAAGTTTATATTTTATATCATGAAAGAACACAGAAAAGATGTCTACACTTATACAATTGTTTCCGATGTCACCAATACACTACAGTCCATAAACTTTTCAGTGAACTTTATTCTTTATTACGTGATTATTGCTCCATTTCGTAAATCATTACACGAGTTTGTCTGTGCTTTTTCACGAGCAAAGAGAAACAATATAACTCGTGATCGTTCATCAAATAGTGGTAAACAGACAGTTGTTCTGCTGTCTATAAGAAGCCCTAAGCGGCTGTAATCATGCACAATTTAAATCTCTATCGGTTGTGTTGATTTTGCCTCAATAAATGTTTATTTTGCAATGCGTGTTCTATTGATTTATAACATCCTTATGAGAGGGATTTTCCGACAACAGGAATGATCTTTCCTTTGATAAGTTCCTTTGAAAGTCAATTCAAGACATTTCTGCATTGTTAAATTTCTTTTAATGTCTTGCAACAATATATACCACTTCCATCTTGATGTTTTCCACCGAACTGTTTACATTTTGAAAGTATCGACGATACTCAACGGATTACAAACGAAGATCATTAATCAGCACACCCAACATTTCAAGTACAAGTATAGAGTTCTCAGTATACTGAAAACTAATAAAATGGAACAAATCTAGTCATAAAGCATATGTAACACTTTGAGGATAAAATTTCGATACTTTTGCCAATTCTGTGCAAATGAGTCGATGTCCTAGAATGGTATGCATTTAGCAACTATATGATTCAGTAACAAGAAAGGGGTCGAATTGGTAGAAGGTAAGGGTGGGTGCTGAGCCTAAATAACTAAACCCCACCCCCTGGACCAAAGATATCTGCATTTTCGTTGGTACCAAATTCCATCAAAGAATTAAGAATATTAATTGTGGTCTGACATGTACATAAGCAACGGGTCTTGTCAAACCAGAGGCTCCATGGAGCCTGTAATCGCTCACCTGACAAATTTTTTGTTGAACTATGTTTGATTGTCTCTATTTTTTACAATTTGCTACATGATTGAAAAGGACTATCTGATTAACATGGGCCAATTAGAACACATAATAATTGTGTGAAACATCTGGAACATTCATACCATGATAAGTTCCAGTTGATGTTTGTTAAGGAACTATACATGCATAATATTAAGTCGTGTAGTATCTGAAAATACTCATTGATAAAATGATGCATGAAATAGGCAAAGGTGACCTACTTTGGCTGACATTCTGGACGATTCCTCAAAAAAGAATCTGCACATCAAGCTAAATGATGGCACTTCAGTTTCTGAGAAAAAATTAGTCACTGCTGCATGGAAGTAGTTCAAGGTGATCTATTTAGGGGAGGAGTGGGGGATCTTGCTTATATGAAGTAGACAACAGTTTCCGAGGAAACAAGTTGGACGTAAAACTTTATGGCGACCATTTTTAATTTTCGATCGGCAAACGATTCACAAGTTTAGTACAGGACCATCTAACAAACATTTCTGCAAAGTAAATTTTAATCCACTCTGTAGTTTCTGACAAGAAGATGTTTGAAATTTGGATCAATCAGAATACATTATTGGTCCTGGCGATCATGTTGAATTTCAGATTGACACCAATTTCACAAATCTGGTAAAGGACCACCTTCCTATAAATAAGCTTTTAAAAGAAGAAATTCCTTGCAATTACAGGTCATTTTCTTTTCTTTTTTTTGTTACGAGAACTTTATTTGCCCACATTTAAATTATAGAAGTGTCTTTCAAAAGTTCTAACAAATGCTCCATCTAACTTCCAATCAGAGATCACAGACGTCAATAAATTCATACATATATTCCAATAATAAATCTATTGAAACGGCTTCTTGTGGAAAAGTCTTTCATTTATGGTTCAATATGCCTTTCTTCTCCTGCTAATCGGGTTTTTGTCTCTTAGTTAATTCGCCACCCTCATGCCTGTTTCAATTAAAAGGAATTTTTGAAAAGAGGGTTGCTGCTGTCATATACACTTTATCCTACCAAGGTTAAAATCCTCCCTCCTTTAATTTCATGATCACTATCATGAACTGGTAGATCCCTGTGGTATGACAGCGATTAACAAATTATCTAGGCTCGTGGAGGAAATGGAAATAATAAATAAAGTTGGCCTGGTCTCGATTTGACTAAACCCAAATTTGAGATAAAACTTTTCCATGACAGGTGTAGACCGGGGGATAGAGGCTGCTTACCATTCCAAAGTAGAGCGTCCCATTGTTTCAGTGAATCTTCACATAAAATTCAAACTGAGAAATGTGATTGGCGACAAACGCAAAAATAGCAAAATAGCATGCTGTCCTTAACATTTTTTTGACAGAATAGATAAATGATTCTTCCATGAGTCAATGAATGTATAAATGTGGGATTTATTGAAAAAGTATCACACACAACATTAAACAACCAGGAAAATTACTTGCTAAGTAATTGTTGTTCGTGTAACTATCAAGAACTCTTAATTTGAAACATGTATTCTTACTGAACGAAAATCTACAAATTGGGACAATCTTGAAGTTTTTCTGAGAGAAAACTCACTAAGGCAATATATATAGACGTTTAGACCAGTTTATTGGCTTTGTAATTCTGATGTCTTATAAATGTTTGAAACATGCCTAGAGATTTCTTTACAACAACCTAAAACAGTTTAAAGGTTTCATTTATCTTATAAAAACCTGTGTTTCAAGTTTGTTCAGTTAATTCATTATCGTTCTTCCCAAAAATACGATGTTCTAAATAAAACAATTTTAAACAAACCATCAAGCTATCAATTACATTTTGCCTGATTTTATTTCTTTCTCTCGTATCGACAAGAAAACTAGGAATTACATAACTATGACGATTAAGCTAGTTTATACGTTTAAGCTTATTGGTACACCCTTTTAACAAGTTAATCACCGATGCTCATCTCTATAAAAATGGAACTGAAACATGCCAAGAACTGCGCAAGTTGGACAAATTAATATAACTTGTTAGATCATCAATACGTTTATAAAAATGATCGACTCATATATAGGTTGATATATTTTCCTTACAGTTGTAGAATTCTTGATTTTGACACACTGCTTCATGATAATACAATGGCACGGTTGTGTTTGATAAATATTAAAGCAGTCTATTCATTTGATGATCCGATACTTTTTTAAGTGTTCCTGTGAAATAGTTAGTAGATATACCTGCCTGCTTTCCCTGGTTGTTATCCTTTAAATATCACCAGACCAAAGGCAATATGTGCCTTTGTCATCACTTAGCCTTATTAGTGCGTCAGTAAACTTTTACACTTTCATCTTCATCGTTAAAACCGCCAAGTCAAATGAAACCAAACTCGACTGTAAGCGTATCAAGGAGGACAGTAATAAAGTTTCTTCGTTTCATCTCGATCTGCCTACAATCATGGCTGCTACATGTAATTTTTGTTTCTGGTTGTCTGATTTTTAAAAATGTTTTATCCGAAACCACAAGGCCAAATACAATTATCTATGGAAGGTCTTTTACAGAATCTCCTCGTTTCGTCCCGACCGGAACACATACATGGTTGGCACAGTCAATTCTTGTTTATGATTGGTTGATTTGTTTTTTAAAAAGTCTTCTCTTCATAAACTACAAGGCCAAATTGAACCAAACTTTACAGGAAGCATTTATGAAAGATTTCTTACACAGTTTTCTCATTTCGTTCTTGTCGGACTAGAGTACCACAGGCAATTTCTTTTTCTGATCCGCCGAATATTCTTCAGGAACCGTAAGAACATAGTTGACTGAAGCTTGACTGCAAGCATCTGTGGGAGACCATTTACAAAATGTCTTTGTTTTTTCTCGATTGGACTACAATCTTGGCTGACAAGTGCAATTCTTGTTTCAGATTGGATGATTTAAAAATCAATAAGCTGCTCAAAATGAACTGAAATTTTGTAGGAAGCATCTTTGGGAGGTCTTTTAAAAGACAAAAATAAACCGCCATGTATACTTCTTGTTTCTGATTGGCCGATTTTGTATATCAACTCCTCTGACACTCATAAGCTAAATT
Source organism: Geukensia demissa (assembly GCA_034783895.1). NCBI lineage: Eukaryota > Metazoa > Mollusca > Bivalvia > Mytilida > Mytilidae > Geukensia > Geukensia demissa. The sequence goes on along the minus strand of JARWCS010332040.1, from coordinate 13,932 downwards.
AACGAATCCATCGTGTAACATTCTCAGGAGGTACCAGCTAGTTACTAGCTTCTGAATGATCCTTTTATTACACAAGTCAGTGTCTTATGCACAATATAACCTTCGGAGTTTTGATATGTTAACATTTTTAATATCATAAAACGATGCCTTAATAATTCTACGAAAAGTACCATCTTTTTAAAATTAATATCAGATCACATGATTGATTTTTTTTTTCCTCGCTAAAGGGGAGAAGACTGGCGAGCCTTCGTCAAATTGTAATATGAAAACGTAACTGTTGCAAAAGGAAATTATTCTGCTTGTTCTGTAATATTTTTCTTAATATATTTGTATTGTTACTACTAATTTACAGTTTTTCACATGAACCTGAATGAGAATGGTTATTAGACACCTTAACGAGCTAAATTCTTATTGAAATAAAAAATATCCTATACCAGTACATTTAGTAACAAGCTAACGTTCAACAATGGGCACTAGCTCAAACGGTAATATTTTGATCATGTTTCAAAGGGTTCAAAGACATTAAATGTTCCAACTGTCAATATGATCATTTTGTACCCATTTCAATATTTGGTCAGTTATTTACTAATACACATTGTAATGAAAAAAAGTTTGCAACAAGAGAGCTTGTTTCCCGCAGTTTTCTAACTTATGGCTCATCGGTTGAAATGGTAAACAAAAAGGACAATCAAAACAAAAACTCTTTCTGATGAAAATTTATACATCGGTCTTTGTTTATTTAAGTAACACACTATAAAGGTAATGGTAACCTTAAATTGCAATTTTTTTTATATGAGATACTATTTCCGACGATAAAAATCATATCCCATCCATCGCAGCAAAAGGAGAATGGAGGTAAAATTGTCAAATATACACAATTTATGCCACACAAATGGAATTATGGTAACAACACCAAATACACAAATTTAATTCAAAGAAGAAAGCATATAATTATCTTGTTACCTCAAGCGTTATAAGTAAACAGTAAACAGTAAACAAATACACACAAAAAGGCGACATTTCTGCAGCAAATTCTCGTAGTTATTAGAATTTAGAACATTTTTTCTGTTGACAAATAATCAAGTCAGTGAACACGAAGAGTAATGAAACAAAGCATTTCAAACTATTTAGCGATGAATCGTAAAAAAATCGTATATTACAACAAGAGTTGTCGCAATGTCAATTTTGTATTTGTGTAAAGCCGCAATGAAAATGTCAATATCGGTTCGGTTCCAATGACAACAAAGTTTCAACGTTGACAATAACGTTAAATCTATACATATCTATTCGTGCAAGCGTTTATTCAAATAAGAAGTGAGTTTAAACGGATCATTTTTTATCAATGGCCTTATAAAGGTGATGGTTGTGCCTTTTGTTTAAATGTTGTGAAGTCTACTTGTCATTTATAAAACCTCATCTAATTATCTGAAAGTATTATTAATTCAACAACCAAACGTTGTTAAGACAGAACTTTTTAAATTTTCGCCCGTGGTGGTTCGCAACAAAATAAATAGCCCTGCATTAAGGGGAACGCAGCCAGACCCCATGGAAATCCCAACTATCTGTGTATGGACTGTGCCACTACATCGATTGAACATAAATGCTTAACGTCCATTGGTATTACTGCGCCCTTAGACAGTAAATCGTGGACATTAACAGTCAGAAATTTCGACTGGTACTAGACAAAATGCGGGTCAGATACGGTCTGAAAATTAAGTCTTGTATCTAGCCGCCCATTTAAAACGAGCTGTTGCAAGGTGGTCTTTAACGTGCAAAGAACGTGAAATCGATTGTTATCAATATGATAAAAATGTTAAAATTATTTATGTTTTATATTTATCAAATATAAATTAAAATTAATTATGAGCAACATAATTATAAACAACCACACTTTCCAGAGGACGCAAAAGAAAACCGAAGGGCCGGACAAAACGGGAAAGTCGACAGACACGGCAATCTCGAGAACACGAACAAGAAGGAACTTGACATTTATACATACGAAGGTTAAAAAAAACAAAAGTATGATCAATGCGGACCACCAAAAAACCTGTGGCGAACATAGCTGGTCATGAAGGGTAAGCAGTTCCTGTCTCTTTAAAGGCAACAGCTTCATTGTCCATTTTTCAATTCGGTATTAGTTATTTCAAGGTAAAAGGGAACGACTCATGGAATCACAACCTCCAGGAGAGGAAAGCGAACAGCTTGTTTTTGGTTTACTCTGCAACTTCACAAGAAAAGGTCCGTCTTCATCTGTGAAACGGATATTTCGCACCGGACGAAAAGATTGTGGTGTCGACCGAAAAATTTCTGGAGTAACTTCAACCGAGGAGCAAAATATCCCTGCCTAAGCAGTTTTTGTGTCAACGACCCAGCTCTGTCTAGAAAATCGCTTTATTGGACACATACTCTTCAAAAACGTATGAGCTGGGAGATGCATACGCCACACGCAGAGGCAGCTGGAATGTTATTGCCAATGAACGGGAAACTGACCATTGGAAAGTTGAATCATCACTTTTGTCATATAGTTTTGCCTTCCTTCGTTGTCTAATCCGAGATGAAGATCAATGTATGAGACAGACTTTGGAGTGTCTGTTGTGCCAAGCTCATTTAGGTAAAGGTAAAAATACGATTTAATAAGATTTCTCTGTTATGAGTGTATGGTGTAAAGTTGTGTAAATGGTATAGTCACAATTGTTGTGTAAATGGTATTGGAGAGAGTGTATTTTTTCAGTGAATTTCTATAATTCCAAATAGCAATCATTATCAGCGCACCAATGAATCTCATTGATGGTGTTTTGTTGTTCTTCGTTTGTACGTACGTTTGTAATGTCCATGATAATCTCAGCAACCACTAGATACAGAAAGACGAATCTTTGGTCACTGCCTACACTATAATTGGGACTGTGCCAAAGGTTTTAGATTTGAAAATATAGCCCTAGGGAATGGGCTTAACCGCAAACCTTGGGATTCGTAACTCCTTTTTTATGCAACTCCTCTCAGTAAATGAAATGCAGAAATGAACGTTGCTCCTGAAATGGATTTCGGGACTCTGATAATGTCACCGACAGTTGGGATACAAAGAGAGCCTACGAATTCATAATTTGTTTGTCACGCAACTCCTCTATAGTTATTTGTTACAAAACTGAAACTTTGATCAATACTTGCACATTAGATGGACACTTAGTGGAGGGCTTTGAAAATTCTGACAATGCCCAGGAGGCTTGGATATACCAATATCCCAACCCATAAACTATATTTTTTACAATTGGTTATCAAATATCAAATTTTATGGTCAACCCCGGGGCTGGCACCAGCCCTTCATTCTAAAAATAAACAGCTATTCCAAAACTGTAGAGATCCCAATCCTTTCCAAATTTATAAGTTTCACGAGAGGAGAGAAATTAAATATTAACTGATTCGATATCAGGAAGAAATAAAAAAAAAAAACTCATGTAAACAGCCATTTCAAATTTTACCGAATAGATCTGACACTGTTAATTACGTTTAAGCACGTATTTTGCTCTGCAAATTAAGTTGTAATAACATGGTTTCCTGCGATAAATGTTAATTCCTGCAAACAGGCGTCAAAATAAGCCGTTGGCAACACTAAAGCAGTATTTTTCAATTTAATTGTTGATCACGTTAAAAACCATTTGTGAATTAAGTTCTTATAAAAATCAGCACAAGATGAATTTTCACCACTGGAATATTGATCTTGTTTCATAGTACGCATTGGGAGACAATATTTTGTGCCACAATATTCTATTTAAACCGATGACATTTTGCGCCATAATATACTTTTTTGAACGTTGATATATTTGCTTTATTCTACTTAACCATCTATGGCTAAACATATTATAGTGTAAGATGTGTTTTATCCTACATAAACTGTGCAACAAGAGTCGTATATTGAAGGTATCAATCCTAAGCCAGATAATTAACAAAACAATATACAGGAGGTTATTGCCTTTTAATGTGGGTTTGTCGTAAATCTTAGAAACAAGTTTTCGAGGAATAATCTAGGCATTAAGCAGATTTTTTGAGTCGGTGGTCTCTTTAAAATTCTGTTTCGCTGGGATATATTCGGTCGAGATGCTCACTGAACGTAGTATTATTCAATGACAAAATATCATCATATACCGAACAGTAAAATAAAACGATTTGGCCTATTTCTTATTGTTATTAGTCCCTGGATGAATTCTGCTTAATATGAGTAGGATTAGGATTTTTCTTTCTGGCATATATTCAACATTCTTCTTTTAATGATTGATTGTTTTGTTGGTTGCTTAACGTCCAGAAGCAAATATTAAATACTTTAGATTCCATATGTTATTTTTGTTGCCTTTTTCGATGAAAAACATTAGAGCTCAGCCAGTGCCTGCTAAGTTCGCCTTTATCGCAACTGATTTTGTTATTCAACATTCACACAAAAGCAAAATCTAAATATATTAAAACCATGAATGACAAAGATACAGGGTTGCAAAATACAACTGATCTGAGAGTCTTCCAGGAAATAAACATAGTTAGATCTGTCACAATTCTATATTTTAACACTGCATAAGATCGCAATTGATCTTCTTATGCAGATTATTTATGTTACAAGGTAGTTTTCCAAAAGCTAATAAGTCTGAGAAGTTACAGGAAAATTACCTAAGATGTAATTCCAATAATTTTAAATCTGTAGACTTATCATTATTTCAATGGATCACCTGATTTTAAACACTAATAGGTCTGGAAGTCCTTCAGAAAAGTTAACAAAGTTGGACCTGCCATATTGTTTTAATCTTTAAACTCCATATGATTGCAATTCACCTTCAGATTCCTTTTTTTCTAGTGTTGCTTGTTACTTTTTAAAATATAAAAAGTCTGAGTCTTCCATGAAAATTACCAAAGCTGCAATTGCCATATATGCAACTTCTTAAAAAGTCTCATTAAGATAACTATAACAGTTTTTAAAAAAACATGAATTTGGACATACCTCTATAAAAGTTACCATTTTTCAAAGTTGAAACTAACTAAGATCCTACATGACCATGGGGTCAAGGTCACCTCAATTTGCCTTCGTAGTGCTGTTATACCCATGCAACCTACTGACAAATTTCCTTTAGGTATCAGGAATGAGAAACAAAAACTTAGACTTAACATTTAAAGAAAAAACAAATTTTCGGCGCCGCAAACTGATAATCCTGACTGACCTTCAGTTAAAGGTCACCTTAATTCAGGTGCACCTATAAGGAGTGGTATACCACACTTATTGAAGGCCTTAATTTGTTAATTCCCTCGGTCTTTCTCCTGGTTGAATGGTGGGCTATCGGACATTTTGCCAATACCTTTTCATTTTCATGAATCTATCTTGTTTAATACATGAATAAATAGACTTTGTTGTAATGCAGACGTGGTTATCAAGAGTCACCCTCTTTTACTTCGTAAAGCCTTCTAAAATATATTTCAACAATACTCCGCAAAAAACAGTGACCCTTTACGTCATATTAAATGAAGTTAACAACGCCTGCTGGAGAGACTTGATGTTGAGCACCAATTATACTTAACTTTTGTATAAAATTGAATAAAATATATGTAAGTTAAACTGCTTGACAAAAACGTTGAGTGAACTTGGAGACATATTCGGGACATCAAAAGGAACTGAAGGTTAAAAAGGCAATGACATCCAAAGGCTACCAATAAAATTTACCATAGAGAAGTTTACAACTCGACTGACAACATATTCTCTTAAACTATAAACTCTTCGACAAAACATCATTACCGTTACAAAACTATATTTTGTCACTCAAACCAATTTAAAACGACATTAATATAATGTGTAAATTGGACAAATGCAATTTTACCATATTTTATTTTCATCAATTCGTCATCAAGTAATAGTATTCCTTTGGGTAATCATAATAGGCATTGTATCTGGTCGTTTACGAATTCTGTATGTTACTGTATTAACCAAACTGCAGATCTAGACAGTTCTGTAAATAGTTTTTGTGTAATCATGTGGTTTTTGTTCAATAATTAATTCCATGACCGAGTTTGAGGTTGATGAAAAAGAACGCAATGAATGAAACCAGATTTCGTAAACATTGTAACGATAACAATATTACAGTGATATGAAGTCGTTGCCTGTTAATTACCTAGCTTGGAGCTTGGAAGACAATTAATCTAGATTCTCACTGCCGAAAATTAAACAATGATTTCAAAACTATTTATGTTTCCGTTCTGTTTTAAACCTTTGGGAATTCAGTTTAGATGTAATTAATTCCAAAATAGATTTATATGGTGAGAACTTTGTACCAACACCAGTAAACATGCTGTAAATTTAATTCCAAAGCGTTCATAACAAACTTAAATTAAAAAAAGTTATTGTAAACATTAATATCTCGATCGTTAGCACAAAAGAAGGAGATATGTTCTATTTCACTACAAGATAATGTTCTCCAAAAATGACTGAATTCTATCAACTTTATCCACCTTTTAGAAGACTTATAATTCAATAACTTCACGATCGCTTTCGGGATATGTAATAGTATACGTTCTTAAAGCAATAAAAGACCTTTGCTCAAGTTTCCATTCATTTTTTTTACTTTGTTGACCAATTTTAGTGGAGGAAAATCCCCGAAACCTCATTATAATGCAAAATAGAAGCTCAAAGGACTTAACAAATACCGCTTATCTAATATTTGTCAACGGCGTTTATTTGACTGCCAACCCATAATGATAGGAACCTAAACTTTTTTTATAAAGAAACGTTCAGACCAGATAAGTTCTTTTAATTACTCAACCAGCAGAAACGAGAATTGCTAATGGCTCCGTGTGGATTTTTTATATATGCTTTCTGTAACATCATTTTGTTGAGTGGTTTCTGAAGAGACGATTTTTGAAAATATCCGCCAGTTAAAAACAAGAACTGCAAGTGGCAGCGATGTTTATATTCCGGTCAACACAAAACGAGGATAATAAGCTTTGTCCAAAGCCTCCTGTCTAGTTTGGTTATATTTTGGCTTGTAGTTCTGGATTTGATTACTTTCTAAAAATCAACAAAACAGAAACAAGAATTTTCTGTTGCAACCATGTTTGTAGTCTTATCGAGATGGCAAGGAGATACTTTGTAAAGGATCTGTCATAGCTGCTTCCTGTCAAGTTTGATTCCGTTTGGTTTAGGTTTTTAAAGAAGAGAAGACTTTTTTTAAATCAGCCAATCAGAAGGAAGAAGTGCCTGTGTTAGTGATTTCAGAGGAGAAGACTGTTTTTTAAGACAATTGCTCGTGGCAGCCATGTTAATAGGTCGACCGGGACATTTTCAAAAACATTCCTTAGATTTTTCCTATTTAAAAAGAAAAAATATGGAATATATGCCATAAAGACACGATCCACAGATTACATACGAAACAAATAATAAAAAAAGTCAAATGTAAATGCGTGTAAAGCGCTTTTCTGGATTTAGTTTCATGAGACACGTTATGAGCTAAAAATAAAATGATCACTAAAACTTTATTAATTTCTAGTTACACTCATGAACCAAATGAAATATACAGTTCATGATGTAATGAACGCCGATCAGCCAAATCGTGGAATTTTACAAATAACAATATTAGAAAGATATCTTTCCAACACTCGGATAATAAATAAGAGCATATTAAGTTAGTTTCGATTTGACTTGGTAGTTTCAGAGAAGAAGAATGTTTATACCAGCCACTTAAAAACCAAAATCGCCTGAAGAAGTATTTTTGGATTTCGATCGAGACAAAAGGAGGAAATTGTACAAAGGACATTCCTATATAGAGGCTTCCTGTAAAGTTTTGTTCCATTTGGCCTAGCAGTTTAAGAGAAGATGAAAATGTAAAAGTTAATTATATATATAAAAGGCGTCGAACGCAAAGTGATGACAAAAGCGCACATGCCCAGGGGAGCTAAAACATGGAGACCTCTGACCACATTCCAACCAAATTCTATCTGGAAAACGTGTCCTTAATTATAAAAACTTGGACGACCCTTCCGAAACAATGCAACTTCATAACAATTTATATTTAGGTATCTAGAATACATATAGTTTCTGAAAAAAAAAATAAAACGTTTCTTTCAGGGAAAAAGCAGAAAGCCGAAGCCTCAAATGATAATCCTAATATCATGATCATTTACATTAAGGAAAACATCATCCAGTCAAAATTCATGAAATTATCTTGTATAGAAATGATGATGCAATGCGGACGCAGAAAATGCAGAAAAGTACTCCGAGGCTCGGTAATAACATGACCATGAGGCAAAAACGAAAAGGGTCGATAGTCCACGTTACTGACCCAATAATTCTATTGTAAAGTGAAAAGTGGCTAAAAGTATTGTTCTTTGTCGTTGATATCGAAAAATGTATTTAAAAAAATATCCAACATTTTTTATTCTTAATGATTCTACAACGGTCACATGAAATATAGAACTTGCTTCTAATTTGAATTTCATTTTATATATAGATCACACAAAAACATCACAACCACACTTTGCACTATTATTGATATATCAAGTTAAAATGTTTAGTTAAAATATCTTAGTAATGTTTTTGTGCGCCCATAACTATTTGAACAAGACACCTTCAAACATTTGGCATTTTTATAGAAAATATTTATCCTTGATGTTTTGTCAAAATTATGACAATTATATGAATATAATTAGTTATTAAATATCAAAAGACAGTTATAAAAATTTTGGCAAAATGGCCTTACCATTCCTACCCCTGTAAAGACTACAAATAGATGGTTTCATATTACTTTGTTGTTCATTAGGCGTAGCAGTTAAAAAAAAAACGGTCCACACGAATTTGCTTGAATATCAAAACTAAAAGAAACTTGTACAGGACCTCCAAATAATGCTTCCTTAATGTTTTTTAAGTTAAATTGGAGATCAAATTATATCTCAGGAGGAAATATTGAAACAAGAGGTCCACACACGGCCTTCAAAAAGCGTGGAATTCCACTACTTGTGACATGCTCTATATCTACCCTAACAAATAAAACGTGTATACGTAAAATTACTGCATTTTCAGTTTCGGTTTATTTGGCTACAAATGTAGGTGCTTTCGGGCAAGTTGCGGTATTATCCAAGCGAATCAGAAATCTGAAGTTTCCACGATGGCCATGTTTCTTGATGGATTGGAACAGTGCTTTTAGGCAAGTTGCTGTTTTAAACAACCCAATTAGAAACCATAATTTTCCACGGTGGCAATATTTCTTGATGGATTGTAACCAAAAGATAAATCACAAACATACCTCACTAAGATGCTTCCCATAAATAATCGGTTTATCTGGATAATTGGTTTCCAGGTCGATTATTCCCCAACATTTCAGAATAAAATTGTTAATTTTGTCATAATTTTGTTTTATTTTAAATTTATTTTATATTTTATTTCCGATAAAAGCCAAATGAGAAACTTTATAATGAATTTTATTAAATTGTTTCTATAATATTTGGCTCTATTGACCTTGAAGTTTTGTAATGCATTGAATTTTCTTTAGACTATCTTTAACAGCCATGCTAACAGAAAAACTAGATGTGGTATTGATGTCTATGAAACAGACACCCAACACGTATAGATTGCAAACTACTACCTTTATAATTCTTAATAGTAACAATTATCGGGTTTTTAACTAGACAAAAAGCACTTTAAAAAGCATCCTGTGGGATAACATTTTTGTAAGTTGCTGATAAGAAAGGAATACTTACTGTTACTTATTTATCTTAATCTTACTCCTGCTTCAGAATTCAATCCAACAATTACAAACAAGTAGATTAATTCTGGGAGGATTTTGGTTATAACAAAGGAATTGCAAAGAAAGTCTACATATAAAAAAATAAGAGATGTGGCTTGATTGTCCATGAGACAGACATTCACCAAATGACAGTCGAATTTAAACTTCTACAGGTCCCATTACAGCCTTCAACAATGAACTAGTGTCCATACCATAACGGAAGCTTTAAAAGGTCCCGAAATACTACATGTAAATGTAAAACACGACACTCGGCCTAATCTATTTAAAAAATGTTGAACAAATAACAATAAATGACTAGTTAAACAAATACACCAATTGTAGCTGTTGCCGACTATATAAAGCCATAAGATAACTCCTATTAATCCTGAAATAGTTTTTACAGATGTTGATAAAACAGTTGTGTACAGATCAAGTCATATGTAATGATCTTAAAAGTCCATTGTTCTAATAGTCAAGTGATTTAGATGTCGCAATTACCTTCTACTGATGTCACGACCATGATCAAAAATGTTAATAAGACGTAATAGTGGCTCAATATCAATATGTTGCGCTATAATATAACCTCATTCATATCTTTAATGGTTAATATTTTTCATCATTTTGTGCAATTACACTAAAAAATCTTTTCAATGGTCAGTGACCGCCTTAGCGTTCTATTATTATATTGCTTGCCCCAAGCGCAGGTTGCGGGATCAATTACCGGCCGGTTCCACAAGATATTTAAAAAATGTTGTTGATTTGATAACGTAGCACGCAATTTTAAGTAGGAAAAGCAAACCCGAGTCAGCTCGAAGGTAAGATATTATGTGCTAGTCAGGTAAAATATCTCACGTGTCGGTCCAGTAGAAAGCAGAGTTCATTTATTCATTTATCATCAATTTGGTCACGCTATTATTTTTTGGTGTGTGTTACAAACTTTATCAGTCAAAAGCCACATATCCATAAGAATTAATAAATTCTCAAAGATCTTCCTGAACTGTCACTTATGATATAATAAGAAAGAAAATCCTTGTCAATTGTAGGAAAACTTCGTAACTGTTGCATGGAACCTGGGGAATTTCTTATTTTTATTAATGTCAATAAAATTTGAGATTCTCTAAAGTGTAAAAACAAGACAATATATCTGTCAAAATATGGCAAAAATCTATTTTTCCATAGGGACAAATTATTTTTATCAAACAGAGCAAGCATCATAAAAATAATGCAGCACTGCCTGCTAAGCTCCTTTCGTTTTACTGCATTGCCTCTATTTATTACTGTAATGCATTTGTCATATCTAGAATTCGTTTCTATAATTGCTCAAATATAATTAAACATGGCTGTTCTAGCTTGCCTAATAATTTTCAACTAACCATATTTGTTCCAACGGAACAGTAGGTAAATCTCTTTAGTATAAAAGGATCATCTTGAAATGGTTCCATTATGGACAGTAATCGAAAAAAAAGAATCCAGTTGATCTTTTTTGGTACATTAGGCTATACTATTGTTGATGAGCTGTTGTTTTATAGCTATGTAAGATGTTTTGTTACACACAATAAATGGTGATATAGTAATACTATTAATCACATTTCTTAGGATTTTTTTTTAAATATTTGGTTGACACCATTTTCATTCATGTTTTACATTTCAAAGAAACGCATGCGTGGAACAATCTTACACATAGTTAACATTTCAGTAACTAAAACGCCAAAAGTAAAGTATCATTTTCTTTTTTATTTCCAGAATTTAATCCAAATAGAGAGGCTAGGCAATCAAATGTACAGTATAATGATGTATATTGTTAAATTTTTATCCTTACATTTAGAGTAAAGTGCAAAGAAAATAAATAAAAAAGATTTTGCGGATGTAATTTTTTTCAACTACATTATATTTTGCCATTTGTTTTAAACCATTTTCAGTGAGGGCGAGGCAATTAAATGGGCGAGGGTTCGGATTATTTATAGATACAAGTGAATGTGTATGACTCATCTTCTATGGATGCAATAACAACACTAAAAAAGAATGTACTCATGTTGACGCCAAAGAACATGGAAAAACAGTATCAATGTCTCGCTTTTGGAGTCCTTCCTCAGACATGAAAATCAACATGGGCAAAAACTTCAAAACAAATCATAACCTCTATTTTGTACTCAAGATCATTGCGTGAAATTTAAAATTAACCGATTCAAAATTATCATGTGAATATTACCCTGTTTATGGGCGGGATGTGATAAAATGGTCGCAAAATATGACATCCTTGTTAGCAAAAAGACATTGTTAACAGCACCAAAATGCAAAAAAATATATACTTTAACAGTACAGATGATTAGTTTATCTTGTTCTTGCCTAGACTGATCACGTGACCATTACCTTAAATTTTTATACCGGAGGACAAAGACGTAATGACAAATTTTATATCTACAACATGAAGTTATAATTGACTCATTTACAAAACAAACCAAAAACAGACATCCGTTCTCACTAGTAACGAGACTGAACATCTGATGAAAAACAAGGCATAGCCCCTTTTGGTTATTATTTAAAAGATAGCTTAATGATAGATTATACTGTTAAAAATCTATAATGTAGTACGTACGAATCTACGGTCAATAATTTTATTATTGTACACTTAAAGGGTATACCTTGCTCCAGGGAGATAACAGTTAAAAATTAGGAACATGTTCAGTTTCATCAAAGCTTTTCGACATTTTGTTGAATGAAGTTACATATATTTATAGAGATTGTTGGCTCAAACGTGTAAGCTTAACACGACAGGTGCACAAGTGTGGCAGACGCTGCTTACGCTTTGAAACATATGAGATCTTCATCATTTTCATTGGGTTCGCTAAACTCAAGCTTTTGTTTTCAGCGCAGCGTTTTGTATGTATATTTGCCTTTTCGTTTTGTAGATCATGGTTTTATCTGCTTTCTGCCTCTTTGGTATCTTAAAATTCTATCGCCTTCTGCTCCTTTGGTATTTTTAAATTCTTTCCAAGATTTTGTGCACCTCAACCTACGCTTATATATCCCCTTAACGAATCACTTATTTTAATATTCAGAAAAAAGAATTGGAAGATAATAAAGGGGCCAAGAGAAATCATTAAGTCAAAAAACAGGCAAGATCATCGCCAAAAAATAAAACAAAAGTCAAACATAGTACACAAAATAAAAATCACTACACTGAAAACTAAAGCTTGAGCAGCACAAACCCCACAAAACCCAAGATGAAATTAAGATGTTCCAGAAGGGTAGCAACTCCTGCTTCACTAGTGTCACCCGTCGTGTTACTCAGTAGTTAAAGACAGTTTTAGTCTCACTCGATGTAAGTCACAACCGATCACACTCCAAAGGTACATGCAGAAGTTTTACAAGTATCATTTAGATGCTATTGGTACCTTATATTTCCAAACAATAAATGAAACGCTTTTTCACGGCTAACTACGTTCATGATCGTAAAATAAATGTTCTGCGAGTATTTTAAATATTCGATGTACAAGTATACGCATAAAATTTACAATATTTAAAAACATTAGTAAGCATGTGTTTTAATTGGATGTTTAGGAGGAAAACAATGCCCATGCGTCTAAAGTTTACTAGTAAGACATGAATTTCCTATAAAAGCATTAGTTATATTAGTTTAGGCTGTATCGGATGTATCGGTGGGTAGATACCACGCAAATCCCTGATTAAGAAAAATCAAATTAGTTTCACTTATTGAGTTTTCTTTATCTGGTAAAGCCTCGATAGATAATGATCTTTAAAGCAAGTCTGTCATATGCCACATGTAAAAATAAATTGCCCTTTAGTGGCCACATAAGGTCTTAGAAAATGACAATGGACTATTCTAGTTTTTCGCCAGAATTTAATTATTTATTTAACACAACAATTTAAGAAAATCAAAGCCCTAGAAGAGCCTATAGTGTTGTTAGGTTTCAGGTTTTGATAACATGAAAGAGTGCTTTTAGTTTGCTTCAGAAAAAAATCTTATACCAGACATACATAAACATAAAGGAACACATGATTCCAAAAAAACTGGTGTTTCTTGATGAAGATAAGATTTAATCACAAATAAATACTAACAAAATACTAGTTTAAAATGTGTTAAAAGTAATGACTAGGTCAAAATGCATTCCATAAGTTATGAAACATGAAAGTATTTCTGCTTTGTTTTCCTTAAAGTTCATGAAGAGTA
>JARWCS010332030.1:0-12092 GCA_034783895.1 Geukensia demissa | reverse complement strand
TTAGTAGTTTGAATATTTCGAAATGTAAGTTTTTGCTCTGTTTGAGAACTGGCCTTCTAACAATAAAACTTTTGTGATATTTTAAAAATGGCTGTAAAACTAATTAGATTTTTGTAAATTTCATGTAGACAGGCTATCTTTATGGGAAACGACTTGAACGCATATAAAAAAATAAATTTCATTCGCAATGTACAGTTAAAAGTTTGTTTCTTGAATATGAGAAATGTTATTTTCAGGATTTTTTTAATTTTTAACGGTTTACCTCCCGACCTGCTTCCTTCATTTACCCATCTTTTTAATGCTACCAGTTTAACGTAAAACGCAGACAAATATTAATACACAGTAACGTTTGTTTTCTGTATTTGTTCAATCCCTCTTTTTTAATAAAAGACCAGCCACATCGGAAAATATCATCGTAAAAATAAGAACCTTATAAGAGCTTTTTCGTTTCAAAGTGGTGTGACTGTTTTCAGTTTAATGGTATTTTTCTTTTCCTTTTCTTGACATTTCTAAAGTTTATTAAGATATTGTAAGCAAAATTGTAGAACACAGATTGAACTTTGTGCTTTAACACTCTTTATGTTATGTCTTGTTTTTAGGAAATTTAGATGAAGTCTATAAAACGATTGTTGTAGACACTGTTCTTTTAATAATTCTTTTCGATTAATTTACAGTTCAAATTGTCTTCTTTCTTTGTTGTTGATTCTGGTTTAATTTATTTATTGGCCTAGTCGTTGTTTTACCAAGCTTCGATCTTTAATATGTTTGTTAAGCATTAATCTTAAAACAAAAAGAAATATCAAGAAGATATCAAGAATAAACATTTAAATTTGTTTATTCTATCAAGCTGCAATTAAAAAAGCCATATGCGACGTGTTTTTCTAATACTTTACTTGCCACGATACGGTTGAAATATTGCTGACGTGGCGTTAAACACAATTAATCGATCTAATGCCATTACATCCCTAGGTTTGCTTAGTTCATTTGTTTGATTACAAGATCAAATAATGATTATCTTAATTGTCAAATTCTAATGAAGAACTCATCAAAAACTTCTTTAACCTTTAATTCCGTTAAATGCATGATCATTTTCTAATTTTTTGCATCTTTTTTGTTTCAGGATTATGAGCCTCTGATAGCTGTCGCATCTAATGGCAATCTGCAAATATTAATGGAATTGTTCGAAAGAGGCGCAGAGTTGAATGTGCGAGATGAAAAGGTAAATAAAATTGTGTATAAAATTTATCCTGAACATCTTGTCATTTTCCCGCTGCAGTGGAGGAGGTCATGATAGCGAAATTCCATAATTGTGAGTCGTAAAATTCATTCACATTAACAAAATGTAAAGAAATTTTAGAAAGACTCCAAAAAGGATTTATACGAATTACATTGTAGTCAAATATCAAGACTACAAGTGATATGTGCTATATTTAACTTTTATGAGGACTTTTGTTTTGTTTTCATAAGAAATGAAATAGCTGGGTTACAAAGTTCGAAATAATTTTTGAAGCATGATTAAAGATATCATGCAAAGGAGTAGGTACGTTAAACCTCATAACCTTTTCTCATAAAATATAATAATACAAAAACTGTCAAATGATAAAAATAAATTAATGCTATACACATGTTAATGTTTTTTATTATTACAGAGCCAATCTCCTCTACATGGAGCAGCCGAAAATGGCCACTTGGGCGTAGTTCAGTATTTGGTTTTAAACGGAATTGATATAAATAAACGAGATATGCAGGTACAGTGAATGTCCTTCAAAACAAGATTCATATTTGAAAACGTTAATAAGCGGTTTTTTTTTCTTTAAATTCCTTTTGGTAAATTTTAGTAAAAAAGGAAATTGTAAGTTTGCATTCAGGCACGTATATAGAATTTGTCATGTTTGTTTTACATTTATAACGATTAAGCATTCATAATTGAACTATTTACCTAAAATACATGTTAAGTTTTATTCTATTAACTAAAAGGTTTCCTCAAAAAGTTTCTTCACTACTATACAATAAATCGCATAAACATCACAAAAGTTTAATGTCCAATATCTAGAGGTCACCAAAAATCTTTCTGAAAGTTTGGAATCCCAACCCTATTTTTGAGCTTTAAATTGCTCCGTTCAAAAAGTATGAGTGTTTGGTAATTGACAGGTCAAATTATAGCATGTTGATAAATTTTTAATGAAAGAATTAAATGAAATGATAACTGACACGAATTCAATAATATGGAACCTTTAAATATTCTTTTTTCAGAACAGATCTCCTCTTTCCCTATCTATCGTTAATTGTCATTGGGATGTCGCAACTTATCTACTAGAAAATGGAGCGATTGTGAATACAAATGTAAGTCCAGTAAAAATGTATATTATTGATTTCTTATAAATATAATTATGCCGCGTAGTTTATCGTTTATTTTGCAAAAATATATTTGATACTTTTAATATTTTAGTAGTTTGAATATTTCGAAATGTAAGTTTTTGCTCTGTTTGAGAACTGGCCTTCTAACAATAAAACTTTTGTGACGATTTAAAAATGGCTGTAAAACTACTTAGATTTTTGTAAATTTGATGTAGACAGGCTATCTCTATGGGAAATGACTTGAACGCATATAATAAAATAAATTTCATTCGCAATGTACAGTTAAAAGTTTGTTTCTTGAATATGAGAAATGTTATTTTCAGGAATTATTTAATTTTTAACAGGTTTACCTCCCGACCTGCTTACTTCATTTACCCATCTTTTGCTACCAGTTTAACGTAAAACGCAGACAAATATTAATAGACAGTAACGTTCGTTTTCTGTATTCCTTCAATCCCTCTTCTTTAATAAAAGACCAGCCACATCGGAAAAAAATAAGGACAACGTTCTTCCGTCTTCGGTGCACCGATCGTGCAAAAGTGTCTGTTGCAGATGTGAAAATTCTCAATGTGTCTATCCATAAAAACTACATAAAAATATGAACCTAATAGGAGCTTTTTCGTTTCAAGTGGTGTGACTGTTTTCAGTTTAATGGTATTTTTCTTCTCCTTTTCTTTACATTTCTAAAGTTTTATTAAGATATTGTATGCAGAATTGTAGAACACAGATTGAACTTTGTGCTTTAACACTCTGTATGTTATGTCTTTTTTTTAGGAAATTAAGATGAAATCTATAAAACGATTTGTTGTAGGCACTGTTCTTTTAATAATTCTTTTCGATTGATTTACAGTTCAAATTGTCTTCTTTCTATGTTGTTGATTCTGGTTTAATTGTATGTAATGGCATTGTCGTTGTTTTACAATCCTTGATCTTTAATATGTTTGTTAAGCATTTATCTTGAAACAAAAAGGAATCTCAAGAAGATATCAAGAATAAACAATTAAATTTGATTATTCTATCAAGCTGCAATTAAAAAAAGCCATATGTGACTTTTTTCTAATACCTTTACTTGCCAGGGTATGGCTGAAATACTACCGACGTGGCGTTAAACACCAATTAATCAATCTAATACCTTTACATCCTTAGGATTGCTTAGTTCATTTATTCAATTACAAGATCAAATAACGATTATCTTAATTGTCAAATTCTAATGAAGAACTCTTCAAAACTTCTTTAATCTTTTATTCCGTTACATGCATGATCATTCTCTAATTTTTTGCATCTTTTTTGTTTCAGGATTATGAGCCTCTGATAGTTGTCGCATCTAATGGCAATCTGCAAGTGTTAATGAAATTGTTCGAAAACGGCGCAGAGTTAAATGTGCGAGATGAACAGGTAAATAAAAATTGTGTATAAAATTTATTCTGCAGATCGTGGCATTTTCCCGCAGCAGTAGAGAAGGTCATGATAACGAAATTCCATAATTGTAAAATTCATACACATTAACAAAATGTAAAGGAAGTTTAGAAGGACTCCAAAAATGATTAATACGAATTACTTTGTAGTCAAATATCAAGACTGTAAGTGATATGTGCTATAATTAACTTTTATGGGGCCTGTTCTGTGTGCTTAAGAATATAGCTGCGTTACAAAGTTAGAAATAGTTTTGAAGCATGATTAAAGATATTATGCAAATTTAAAAAGCAAATTAGAAATTCAAATAGCATATTCAAAACCATTAACCTACAAAAAAAAATGTCAAAATTTCAACATTCAAACAGCAAAACAGTAGTAATTATTATCAGTTTGCAATTTGTTCTAAAGCTTATCGCCTTAAATTAACTAATGTTTTATACAACAGATGTTGCATATTTATGAGGCATTGGTAAAGTTTTAATTTAAAATCGAAGAAAACCTAAATGAAATTTTGGCTACCAGAATTCATTCTAAAATTATGAAAAAATCTTTACTTTATTGATATTTTCAGAGGAATTCCTTTCTTCATATTGCTGCTGCAAATGGTTATTTTTCAGTCTTCAGTTATCTTATCGAAAAAGGTGCGAGAACAAAAGCAAGAAATATTCAAGTAAGATGATTATTATTTTTTCAATTTTCCAATTTCTTTATTTTTATTATATCATATTTTATTTCTGTCAACATTACCATTAATGTATCTTTCTTTTTGATGACTTTTCATGTTATCTGCGTAAAAAGCTCAAAGTTAAATCTGGTTTAATGCGAATTATATTTGAAAGTCAACAAAATACTTACGGTTTTTGTTTACGTACAACGGGATCAGTTCAGCTTAGCATGGTCACTATAACTTGTAGTTTAAGAACGATAGTAAACAGTAAATAAATACAAGAAAATAAAAAAAAAACGGTGAAAAGATTTTGGGTAAATAATAGAGGTACTGCTCTCCAACAACAAAATATAACAGCTGAAATTTTAGGATCTGGAGGTCTAAATAATGAATTCAACAAGGGTGGATTACCACTTCTTCTGAAAAGCTTTTTATCACACTACAGTAAATAAAATAAACGAGCATACGTCAAAAAAGGGGGGGATATGGTGTCAAACAATAAAGCCTCTACATGAAGATTATCAAAAATGTATATCAAAAATGTAAATGAAACAAAACATAACACAAGAAAACCTATGATCACATCTCACTTGAAACATGTGGTGGGGTTTAACAAGTTTAAAGGGATCTTACCCTCGAAAAAAGAGTGGTTAAATGAAAAAAGTAAATAAAGAAATAGAAAGAAGTTACAGACGAACTACAAAAATCAAACAAAAATTTACTGAATCAGATTACAGATTACCTTAAATACTAAAATTATATTAAACAGATACACACAGAAAACATCTAGTTAATGAATCTTGTAGTTATTAAAAGGAAGCTCAGCTTATTCATGAAAATTACACATCAAGCCTTTCAACAGGAGACCGATAGTTATCAGCAAAAAAAAGTTTACATGAATGTCAAATTTATGTTCAACAATATTTGATGCAATAAATTTGGTTAAATTAATTCTACGCTACAACAGTGTCGTTTTTTTTAATTCCAGGGTCGTTTACCAATTCACGAAGCTGCTGAATATGGACATTTGGAAATGGTTGAAATATTATCTGAATCAGTTGATTCCGTAGATGTTCAAGATAAAGAGGTAACCGGTGGTATCCCGCGATAAACTTGAAGAAGTGTTTTTCATTCCTTGCTGTAGTGGTATTTTAAATTTCAAATTAATCATGTTTATTGAAATATTTCAGACAATTTAATTACTTAAAAAACTTGTGTGAATTAGTTCCTGTAAACGTATTTTAATACTGTTCAGTTCAGATGTACCCTTAATTGTATTATTTACTGGAGGACAGCTTTTAAAATATAATTAAATAATAGAATATTTCTTTGCTGGTTATAAACATTTGCATATAAACCCTTTTTGCAATATATCTTCATTCATATACCTATAACGAAGAAATACATGTATATCATTTTATACAACAGTTTTACATTATAGTATTTTGATACATGTAAGCCTTATTTCTTTCAAGAAATTAATATTCTGAATTTATTTCATTTGAAAACAAATGTATCTTTCTTGTCCCATTCTACCCTTCATTAAGCACAAACACTTGTAATAAGAATAAAAGAAACTATTATTTAGCCTTATCATCTATCTCGGATTCATTTTTTTTCTGATAGTAACATGATAACAGATGATATAATTTTTCGTCTGATAGACAGCAGTTTGCTAAAACCATCAACATTTTTTGGCTTATATTGTTTTATATAAATATATATTTGACAAATTAAGCAAGTTGTCTTCATCTCAACTGACAGTCCCATCACTTACTACTCAAATTTGAGGAAAAAAAAACGTTTGATCTCTGTACAGTCTAGCATATAAATACTCATTAAAAACAATTATAATTAAACTCATTATGAGGAACAGGCTTTTGTTGGTACAGACATTAATTAAACTGTCTCTTCTTACACAAATACTAATAAAATTACTAAATTGGGCATATTATCCATCTTTTCTTTTCTGCTCGTTTAAGGAAAACACAGTATTACATCGTCGGTCATACTATGTTTGATTACATTTCATGTATACCGTGTTTGTTTACGTCGCGTGGAATGATGAGGCTTGATGTCTCATCACCTGAATTATCATCTTTAGTTTGCTTTGAGTATTGCGAGCATAAGATAGGTTTTACCTTTTTGGTATGTGTTTTTGTTTATTCATTGTTATTCAGGTACTCTCTAGTCGGATTAGATAACTTTCTGTTTGATTGTAAAATAAGATTATCAATGTTTTAACAATGTGCAATTGCTCTAAATGCTCAACGTATTTTTGCAGGTTTAACTTAAAATATTTTCTGAAAATCCCAGCTGAATAGCATCATCGTCACTCAAAGAACTTTTAACTGCTTTTTGAACTGATAATCATTGCACGCAGGTTGATATCACTTAAACACGATCAAATGCCGTAATAATCGTTTAACGAATATATTTCTTTTAGTGCTAAATACTCACTTTTCTTTGTGTTATGGCTACACAACTATATAGGTTACTTTTAATAATTACGTTTAAGCCACATCTTAATTTTTTTCTGATGCAGCGATGTAATCAAATTTTCTGGCTAAAGAACTGAGTGTCATATTTTAAGATATCGGTGAGTTTCATTTGTCTTTTGTAAAGAAGACGTACTATTTGACTTGGAAGAGGTCCATGCTTTTTTCCTTAATATTGATTCTCATTGTCAGATTAAATATGGTTGGTTGGGCATAATTGCCTGCACTGAACATTTCAGCTATAATTTTGAAGGGAAGTCAATAAGTCTTATATATATGGTAACATGGGTAATGCAATTCAATGTCGATTTTATTATTGATGTCGTGCATACTTTCAAAATGGTCAAAAATTAAGTAAAAGCTGTTATTTCAGCATACTTATTTTGCCAACAGACCTTCTTTACTGTGCTATTATATCAAAATATATAAAAATTGTGCCACGAGCCACTTTTAAGTTATCTTACCTCCATTGTAGAATACCTATGAGAGATCTATACTGCATAATCAAAAAATACAATGCCAATTAAAAGCAAACAAAGGAAAATAAAAAAGCAAAAGCCTTAACAGCACAAATTAATAGCAGGTGCTCCCTCAGGATATACCGTCTTTGTTCCGCACGCGGAACCCGTCGTGGAATGCTTAAACTTTTGTTTTTCCGTAATGCGTTCGTAACGCATTATCATAATATAACTGTCAGCACTACTTCGCAAATACACCATTGTTACTGGTATTAAATATTGCTTTTCTCACTATGCTCCTACTTCTGAACAAAAAATAATCTGTTCACGTTCAGAGACACATTTCGTGTAATTGATATAGTTTATCGGGTTTGAATGGATACCCAAAATGATGCGTGTTTTTTCTTTTCTCCAGTGTTCAAAACATTTAAATAGGTTGGCTCAAACTTTAAAAAATGTATGCGTGAAGAGTGAGTGGAAACAGGAGTAGTGCCTATTGCACAGCTTATCTATCTCCAATATCAGAGGAACCCAGAAAATGATATTCACACTTTTGAGGTCAAAAATACTACTAATTAATTGGTTAGAATACAAATTAAACAAGGAGCGATTGATAAGGCTAAAGAATAGAATAGTTCCCTGTCCCATGTTTGTGAGAGAAAGCGTATTCAGTGCTTATAAAATGTCAATTTGTTAGGTTCGGATTTCATTTGTTTGTTTGTTTGTTTGGGGTTTTCTGCCACTTTCAACAACATTTCTGACATATTGCGGCGACAAAGTGATCCGTACAGGTAAGGTTTATTCAACTACTTAGAGTACTCGGCTACATAACCCTCAAAGTGCTAGGTAAGTAGCACATATGTCGACTGCAGTCATATTAACAGCAGCCTATGTCTCAACAGTTAATTTGAAAATAAAACGATATCGATTAAATTTCAAAAAGACTGTCCCCAACCACGAGCAAACCAGAGGGATTTTAAATATATTGCATTTTGTTCAGAAAAAACTAATATTCTAAGTTAAATTGCTTTTAAAAAATCTTTGTCAATGTCTTTTAATGTCATCCATTGCAAACATAAATATGTTTAAGTTATCTATATATCAAATATAGATATCGCATATTGACTGTCTTTTACACAATTTTTATGTGTTAAATTTCTTCAATAGGGTCGTACACCACTTCATTATGCAATCAAAGGCGATCATCAAAAAGTGATTGTTTTTTTGCTGGATAAAGTAGCCAATGTCAATTTTCCAGAAAATTTGGTAAGAATTCGGTATTCAATTAAATATTGTATCAGTCATGTTTTATTTGACAGACGAAAGCCATAGTAAAGTACACTTTATCGTTTCATCTGGCACTATTCTGGTTCGCTCAAGACTGAGTGCCGTCAACTTAGACATTTCTCGTCATTTCAAAAAAGCACACATATACAACTACTGAAAAATAGACTTAATCAATAAAGCATACAACTACTGAAAAATAGACTTAATCAATAAAGCATCAATTATATATAAAATTCCTTCATCTTAAAAAGGAGACATAGAATGTAAAATTTCAAGGATAATATACCCCATCACTGTAAGAAACGGAGTAAATTGTGTAAATCATTTGTCCTCGAAAAGCCATCAACGAGTGTTGAACAACACTCCGTATGACAAGCTTCAGATCGCTTAAATAAATAAAACGTATATACCCAACTTTAATCCTCAATGGTGTGCAAATACAAATGCATGCATTCAATTTGAAAGTGAAACCCCATTCAACAGATTTGACTTCTAAGTTAAGAAAGGGACATGACACATGTTTTGGGGTTACACATGCTTTGCTAGATTAAAATCATCACCTTCATTTAAACCAAAGGCAAAATCATACCAAACAAAAAAATAAAAGACATTTACATGTAAATCTTATAAGAGTGCTTCTAATCCAATAGTGGGAAACACATATAAAGAATGCACACATTATCTGAAATATACTCGGTATGCAATTCCTGATGATTAAACATCTAGAATCTCAAAGGGGGATATCATAAAACACAATATGTCCTAGGATTTTCATATATTGATTGATTGATTATTCCTTATCTCCATTGACAAATATTTCCTGCATAATCAGGGAAAGAACAAGTTTTCAAACATCAAATTATAAAGTGGGTGGGCTTTGGGTCAGACCGCTGAATTTTTTAGCCACGTGATATCACATTGGGACTGTTTGGGTAGGGTTTGGAAATTTAGTCTGAGCGACTGGCTACAAACAAAGCAGTAGTAGTTGCAAAGAAACTTTCCACATGCTGAGAGCCTGGCATTTTTTCAACACGGGGCTTTTATGTTCCCGTTCGAGATGGGTTGTAAATTCATACATCAAATTCAACCAACAGGCGCCCCTTTAAAAAGGGTTTTACCCCTGGCGGGGAATTCGAGTAGTCTATTTTTCAATGATAATGCATTATGTTGTTTTCCTTTTTAGGACACACCACTTTTTACTGCTGCATCTTGTTCAAAACAGAAGGAACAAATCATGGCAGAAATTGAAAGCAAATACAACTTTACCCAGAAATATTCAAGATTTGTAAGATATTAACATAAATTCCAATCTGTAAATCCTTCTTTATAGGTTAATCATCTGTTTCATTTATCAATATAATGGCAATATAAAGTAAGGTTATCTCAAATAGCGAAAGTTAATACTTTAATTATTATGAAACTAATCGAAAACCCCTGGTACATTAGAGCTTAAAAGACGAAACTTTGTTCGATAAATTTATATGTCTTCTATTAATTGATAGCGATAAATTAAAAATCTGATGAATAATTGAATTGTCCTAACGTTGAGCCACACGTTAATTCGACTTTTCTAAATCTATAAATATGATTTCCTATAATAGAAATTATACGTTTGTTATTGCAGGGAATCCGGGATATACTGATGTCCAACGACAGAACAGTAAGTGAACACTACTTCACTAAATGTTTCACAAATTAAAATGTCTGTGTGATGCGGATATATTAAGATACGTCCATGATATAATTGCAATAGTTGAATAATTGAAAAATTTACTTTTAGCAATTCTATTACAAAAAATCGTTAATATAACATGTTTTAAAGCCTTTTGATTACGTTCCAATTTCAACTTTTTCCGTTCTTAGATCAAAATCAACACGAATGTTAACAAAGTTGAAGCATTAAATATTTAACCTTCAAAAAACATTCAAGTTTATATCTGTATAAAAAAAAGATGAAGTATCATTGTCTATGAAACAGCCATTCAAAACGTGTAACTCGCGAAGTTCCACAGGTTGGTATTGGGACTTCAATGACGGACACATGTCCATAATAACGCCAAACTGCAAATGGCCATAAGATAAAATGTGATGACATTTAAATTTAAAAACTTTCTGCCAAATAAGTAAACAATGCAAAACAAGGTAACACGTAAACTGAAAAACAACGAAATCACTGGATAACAGGTTCCTGGCTTTGGACAATCGCATAATGTATGTGGTAAGGATAAATATATTTGTGAGTATTCAAACTTTCACCTAACCGGAGACTGTACAGTGATAAAACGATTTCGAAACCAAACTATAAAAGCATATTCTCTAGTCGGATTTGGTGACTTGCTTTTCTAGGAGCTAGTTCAAAATTCATATACACTTACTTTATTTAGCTTGTTTATTTTGTAATGTTTTCTATGTTTTTTTTCATGATGTTAATTTCCATTGAATTGCCATCATTACCTTTTTATTTAGACTTTTTTAAAGAAAAACGAAAAATGAATACACCCATTATATATATATAATCTTATTCAAACCTCACGTCCATCAGTGAATTTTGAATAAATATTGAGAATTTTGGTATGGTATATGTACATTCAAAGAGAAACCTATATCAGTAGCATTAGAGCCAAAACATAGGAAGTCATAGCACAAGAATCACTAAAATCCTAACAAATCGAAATGGGAAGACAACTACAAAATCCAATACTTTTCAAAACCTTTTTTCTAAAACATTGTTTGATAAATTGCATGTCAGACAGGTCTGAAAACTGGGCTGTCAAACACCCTAAGGAACATCTGATCCACCAGCAGAAGTAGTGACCCAGTGGTTTAAAAAACGCAAAAGTACCAATGTTGAATAAATACGAAAAAATTTGATATGCTTTATGTACATTTCAAGTAGTAAACTCTTATCAGAGTAGCATTCGAAACAAAACGAAAAGTCCAATATCAAAACATAAAAAAGGAAGCACTAAAATCCAAACAACTCGCAATGTGAAGCCAAATCCGATGGCAAGCACAACTATAATGTGAACTATATTTAGAAGCTTTCTGTATTTTCAGTGTTTAGGAATTTCAACAAATGCAGCAATTTCTGTAAAACATTGTTTGATAAAGTATATGTCATACAAGTCTGTCAGCTATCTCGGGAATACCATTGGGCGCCTCTGGTCCATCAGCAGAGGCATCGACCCAGTGGTTTCAAGATACAAAATTACCAATGTTGAAAAATTATGTAGCATCTTTGATTTCGAAATCAATGGAATATACACTCCAACAAAAAGAAGGCGCAACCTTGTTTATTTTGCAAAATATCTTTTTTTAAATTTATTTTATTACATGTGGTTTTGTGACCACATATTTGTCAACATAAACTTCAATTTGACATGCGATACGTCATCAATCGATTATTTT
>JARWCS010332009.1:0-12093 GCA_034783895.1 Geukensia demissa | reverse complement strand
TAATAATACATGTATTTACGTGGATAACTTTACATCTTGTCAGAACTGGCCTAGATATATTCAGGGCTGTATATCTTAGCCACTTTTGGAGGTTACATTAAATTTTATCATAATTGAATTAATGTTGTAAATATTTTTTATTATTAATGTTGTTTAAAGAACAATTTTATCCTTTAATTTATACGGAAAAATGTTATAAGTCCAGTGTAGAATACTCATATGAGAGATTATAAGTTCATAGTCCAAAGAGACAAGACAAATTTGAAAAAAAAAACTAAAAGATATTACGAAAGAAAAAGGAACAAATGCATGGAATCCACGAACTCATTTAACGCCAATCAGAGAAGAGGTCAACAGCAGTGCTCTCTTTAGAAAATTCTGATACTGGAACAGGCACGGGAGTATCGAATCAACTGGGAAACATAAACCCAGTAGGCAGGGGAAGCATGAATATTGCCACATAAATATGGAAGTTTACAATAGGAAAGTTGAAGTAATCCCGTTTGTCATGAATCTTAGAAACAAGATTTCCCTTTTGGTCAATTTCGATGAATAAATGTTAGTATGAAGCTGATTTTGTTGAGTCTGTGGTCTTTTTAATTTCTAGTTCGCTGGGATATATTTTGTCGAGATTTTCACTGAACGTAGGATTATTCAATGACAAAGCATCATCGATAAAACAAAAAGTAAACTGACCATTCGTAAAACAGTAAAATCTTCAGTAAATGATAGAAATCTTTCACTTACTTTTCCGTATGATATTTCGTGAAAAACAAATCATGTTACATATCTCCTTAGTAGAAGGTAATATCAAAATTAAAATGTACCACAACAGAGACGATTTCTCTTTCCCTATTGTAAACTTTACCATCCTTGACGGAGACGTCCCTTTGTCTCCTTCATACGTTGATATATTTCTCAACTGGTCCATTTTGTCCGTGTACACAGCGATGTTTCAGAGTTAAATGAACGGTATCTGTATATATTACCAACCAATAATCAAGTCAAGGATTTTGTAAGAATAAATTAGTTAAAAGAGTTATCAAATTATAAATTCTATCATAACTTTTTAAAATAAGATTTGCAGAAAATTCGGAATATCACACTAAAAGTTTTATAAAAATATAGTAATTGAAGCTCGTAAATTAGTCCATTAGGATTTGCAGTAACTTTAGTACACAAAAGTCATCTTTATAACTTTTTAGGATCTTTGAATATTGTCTTCTTTTGGTATCAACATTGACTCTCTGTTCAATAATTTACATCAAAACTATTTGTTAAATTGTTGCCCTAAATGCTGTCGATAATTTTTATTTTGGCACTTGCACAATACCTTTTTTCTTTTTTTATATTATTACAGTAAATCCAGTCAGAAGTGGTTTGGTTGATGTCGTAGCTGAAGAGAACCAGGTTTTTTATCAACTGTGGATTTGAACTAGCTGTCGGAAACAGACAGTACTTTTTCGAGGTCGGCATATGTTGTTGTCTCTTGTATTATTTGTTATCGTCTCCGTACTATGTATCGGCTTCAAAAGTTAATTCTTGTGCGGTTGGTTTTAAAATAGTTTTTTCACCCCACTGTCCTAGGTTGAGTACTCACAAACATATATAACACCGCCATATTCTTAATGTGCATATCCAAAGCCTGGAAACTGTAATCCAGTAGATGTCGTTGTTTTATTGTGTAAGTGTTATTGTTTTACATTCTTTACTTGTTAGGCCGATAGTTGTTACATTTGAATATTATCACATTTTATTTTGTGGTATTTAACAGCTCATTAGACCTTGAGTTAACCTGTAAAGGTTTGTGATTTATGTGTTTTTTATGGCTGTTTCATAGACAATCATACCATATCTCCTTTTTCTATATTCTTGTAAGTAATAATCAACTATCAGTAGAATCTCAAATATTTTTATCCAATACCGATTTTGATAAAGAGAGGGTGAAGATGTTTGTTTTTCTCTTATCTAATTTAAATTTCTGTCTTAAAATAGAAGCATTTACAATACCAGAACCAAAGACTAAATCACGTACGCAAATGCCTACACCAAAAGGCATAATATAAAATGTATAATGCTTGTATCTTGGCACAAAGATTTCTGTGCGCGTCGTCAATTGGTAAATCTATTTTATTGTTGTATTATATTTCCTAAAGAGCAGAAGATTACTCTAAACATAAGAAGTCACAGATTCATGCTTGAACATACAGACGAAGTAGAACTGTATTTTAAGCCTTATTTCTATTTCTTAGCGTTGTCGGAGAGAAATGAATTGAGAAGAATAAGGTACTTATACTCTTGAAAAACAATTATCACCACGAGCCTGACTTTAATTATCACCACGACCCTGACTTTAATTGTCACCACGACACTGACTTTAATTGTCACCACGACCCTGACTTTAATTGGAGACACATTGCTACCTTTTTAGTTTATATGTCGCTTTATATATAAAACTTATGTCTTGCTAGCGGTTTTCCAGACATAAAAGTAGAATAAGCAATTAAACCCGATGCTTGGCGAGGGTACACTTGCATTACTCATTTTTCTCAGCACTTTGGCAACTATAGAATTGCTACATCATGTCTTCGTCAAATGATAAAACAACAAATATCAATTTTTAAACACACAAAACTAGGTTTTAAAAAGTCAATTCTTGACATTACAAATATGATTCGCATAGAAATTATAAATAAAATAAAAATTAACAAAAAAATGAAAGGTTTCTTACATCAAATCAAGGTTGATGAAGAGCATTAATTTCAAACACCATACATATCTAATTCTTTTCAAGAATTTTTTTACAAGAAATCAATTGTTTTGAAGAAAAATATTTTATTATAATAATGCGTTATCTTTAATAAAAGCTGAATCATTTTCATATTAGAAGGTTTTGTTTACGTGTTTGTGTTTTAATATGTGCATTTAAGTTTGTTTCTTTTTTTGCTATCGGTGTTTTTTTTTTGTTTGAATTTACATCTAGCAACAACGTTGGTGCCCATTTACAAGATGGTAAACATATATAGATATATCTTGTAAACGTAACTACACACAACTCACTTTCAATTAAATTCAATCATTCAATTTAAATAGCATTGCCCACTTAAAAGAAAATTCTAATCGATTTTAACCTTACGTGCCTTTTATTATACGACAATAAAACAGATTGTATTGTGTTTTAATAAAAGACTGTAGTAAGACGATAGGTTGAATGTTAGATCTATTAAAATAATTGATTGAAATTTTCTGTTTTTAGTTTATGTAAAGGATAATCTAAACTAGACATGATGAACAGAAGACAAGGTAAATATTTATATTATTTGTTTGGAAAAAATTAATTTATAACAATCATATGTGAAGTATAACAAATTTCCCATGATAAGTATTTCATGTGTATTTTCTGATTTTATTTTATTATTAACAAGCACACGGCATTGTGACTATTTTGTTTGAAAGTAGATGTTTATGCATGTACAATCGGTATATCACAAACTTCCGTGCGAACTGGTGCCTCCCATTTTTTATAATGTATAATGCGTTTGATAGGAACATGTATATAATTTACTCATCATTTAATAGATTGTGTAAAGTACGGTTTTCTCGTGGTAGAAAACAGGTCGACAGGTTTTTAGCTTGCATACTTTTGGAAAATTGATAAAAGATAAAAGCTGAAGTAGGTCTAATTCCGTATTTTAATGACGTTCTTTTTCAATTATAATAGTAAAAATTTGTGAGATGATATTGTTGTTGACATTAAAACTCTCAAAACTTCTGAACAATCTGCTATTGGTATAAAGCATTGCAATGATTCTGTTTTAAATGTAGATGTAATTAATTTTTAAATACATCTTTGATAGCTATAAATTTATGCGATGTATACTTTTAATGTACCGAATCTTACAAATATAACTTTAATAATTAGTCCGTTAAATTAACATTTTTATCATCTCCTTTTAATGTAGGTAAAATACTATCCGATCAAGTGGGAATCTGTTACGATTCCTCATATTTCCAACCAATAAAGTTTTTTACACAGTTGAAAAGTGACAAAGTTGTGGAATTTAGATAAAATTGGTAATTCTTTTAAGTGGTATAAGTGTCATTCTAAAACAAGTCCTTTCGTGAGATTTGAAGATTAGCCTTCACGGAAAATTCAGATTATCATTAAAGGTAAATAGTTGTGTTTACTTATCTACGGATATACAATGAACTTAAGTACTGAGGTCATTATTTGAAATATATCATGACATACGGTTAAAGCTAATTAACCTTCTTGTTTAAATTTTTTACATAACAGTTTTTAGATTAAAGCAATTGACGGTTTATTAACGTTATTTACTTAATCTAGCATAGTATATATCTAGTTTGGTGACCTTTGAATATTTTTGTTGCCATTTCCATTGCCTTTAGAACTCGCTTGAAAATTTTGCTGCAGAAATACAATTGAATTTTTGCCACCTCTTTTGTTTTTTGGGCATTGAAATATTCATTTTATAGTTAAAACGACTTTTATTGAAGGTGAAAAACATTCATGGTCTTCATTTACTTTAGGGTCCCTATACACTGTTGTTATAGTATTTGACATTTTTGCAGGGTTGGGTTGTTGTTATTGTGAAACATTAGTGTAAAGGTTAGTTGACATTTTTGCAGGGTTAGATTTTTGATTTGTTGAAGCATTAGTGTAAAGGTTAGTTGACATTTTTGCAGGGTTAGGTTGTTGATTTGGTGAAGCATTAGTGTTTAAGTTAGTTGACATTTTTGCAGGGTTAGGTTGTTGATTTGGTGAAGCATTAGTGTTTAAGTTAGCTGACATTTTTGCAGGGTTAAGTTGTTGATTAGGTGAAGCATGAGTGTTTAGGTTAGTTGATATTTTTGCAGGGCAATGTTGTTTTGTGGCATTAGTGCTAAGGTTTGATGATATTTTGCAGGGTTAAGTTGTTGTTTTGGTATGGCATTTGTGTTTTTAGGTTAGCTTACATTTTTGCAGGGTTAGGTAATATTGTTTTGGTATAGTATTAGTGTTAAGGTTAGTTGAGATTTTTGCAGGGTTATGTTGTTGATTTGGTGTAGCATTAGTTGAATATTTTAGTGTTAGGTAGCATTAGTGTTAAGGTTACATATAGTTGACGTTTTTTGCAGGGTTGGGTTTGTGTTTCAATGTAGAATTAGTGTTAGTTGAGATTTTTGCAGGATTATGTTGTTGATTTGGTGTACCATTAGTTGACTTTTTCAGGGTTAAGTAGCATTAGTGTTAAGGTTACATGTAGTTGACGTTTTTTGCAGGGTTGGGTTTGTGTTTCAATGTAGAATTAGTGTTAGTTAAGATTTTTGCAGGGTTATGTTGTTGATTTGGTGTAGCATTACTTGACTTTTTCAGGGTTAGGTAGCATTAGTGTTAAGGTTACATGTAGTTGACGTTTTTTGCAGGATTGGGTTTGTGTTTCAATGTAGAATTAGTGTTAATTGAGATTTTTGCAGGGTTGTGTTGTTGATTTGGTGTAGCATTAGTTGACGTTTTTCAGGGTTAGGTAGCATTAGTGTTAAGGTTACGTGTAGTTGACGTTTTTTGCAGGGTTGGGTTTGTGTTTCGATGTAGAATTAGTGTTAAGGTTAGGATTAGGGTGAGGGTTTTGTTATGTGTTGGGTTAAGGTAAGCACGGCATGTTTCTCATAGGAAAGGGTCTCCTAAAGACGTGATTCCAATACCGTTGTATTTTGTTGCAAACAAGGGAAGTCCTCATGTTTTGTTGCAAACAAGGGATGTCCTCATGTTTTGTTGCAAACAAGGGAAGTCCTCATGTTTTGTCATACATTTATCACATTGTTCTGATCTGTTTGTTGGAAGAAACTTTTTATATAAAGCAGGATGGAGTTTCGGAAAATTAATAAGATCTATAAATTGTTGTATTTAAAATGTTTTAAGGTCTATAAATATTTATGAAAAATTTCTGTATTTCCAATGTTCATCAAAATTCGCTTGTCTGTGTAAATGTTATCATGCAACTAACAATTCTTACGACTTTTAAAGGCCCTGGATGTAATTGATGATGTAAGTAGTCTACCTATTTAATTTAGAAAATCATGCATGTTAGATATAGTGGGTTTTGGTGTACGATGTAGATCGATGTATATGTGTAGTTTTATTATTTAGAAATCTAGACCTGTTGCTATTTTGAATTATTAGTCTGACTAAATATAAGGGTATGTGGGTTTTATTACTTGCACCTTGTAGTATATTAAGGATGTATTCAAATTGCACCTTGTAGTAAATCTGGTTTGATGATATTTGTACCTTGTAGTTTATTTGGGTTTTGTTTTACATGTAATCCCCCTTCATCTCGTTGCCAAATGTAAACTGTGTTTAACAGACATAGATACTATCAATTTATATTTATCTTGAGTTAAAATAACAGGGTGAAACTTTTCTGCAAAGATTGTCATCCATAGATTGACATTAACATATAACATAAGATAAACATTTAGTCAACCACAGGGCACTACTAAGTACACTGCATTGATATGTATGTCATGTTTTTAATATAAAATGTTAATGTAGAATTCACAATTGTAAATCTTAAAAATTAAAGCCTATATAAAAGTGATGTTTTTAGGTCAGGTAGAATTTTACAAGTGAACAATTTGTAGTAAATTCATAGATCTCACAGGAATTAATAAATTTTGCTGGAAACATATTATAAAGAGGTAAGCCGTTTTTTTTCACCAAGTGTTACTGGTTTTGCATAGTTACGTTAAATCAATGAATAGAAATAATAATGGCCGCTCATATGTGATTTTATGTTCGTCGCCTAAAGTCTGGTGTCCGAAAATTGTGATCTTCTAGAGATCAAGTTGAATAAAACTACACTCATGTGCATGGTGATTTCCCGGAATTTATTTCGTTTCGATAAAACATAGTGATCGCCTTGCTCTTAATTGAGCTTTCGGGTTTAGCCAGATTCCAAATTTTTGTTGAAAGACTAAGAATGTATGATAATCAGACAGGATACACAAGATTCCACTACTTAGTTTTTACTTTATGACCGGTGGTGTATACCTTCTTAACTAGCATCATAATAATCCTTGTAAAATGCATAACAAAAGCTTCTTTTCAGGAACCGTTAAATGGACTAAAACCAAACATGTAATAGATGCATTTGACGTGGGTATTTCGAAATATTGCAGTGATAAAAAATATCGATGCAATGTTTAAAAATTGATACGTCTTGGACGGAAATGTTGGAATACAACATCAATAAATATATGATAGGTTTGTAGGTAGTGAACTCATACATGTAGAGCCTGATTAAACTCAAGATTCTGTTTTCTTAACAAATGTGGGATCCGAGCATGGCTCGTTTGTTTAGCTTACATTCGCAGAATTAAAATATTTTTGGTTGATGGGATTACAATTTGTATTTCAATATAATTCTTTGATTTTGATCCAACAATTTCGCTAAAATCGTGTGTCCTGTCATAAACAGGAATATCCAGGAACATAATATTAACCAAAACCTGTTCTTATTTTTCATGGGAAGATTATTTATATGCTTATTCCCAGGGGTTCGTTGTTAATGGGGCATCCTCAGCCATAATATAAAAATAGGAGATGTGGAATGATTGTCCATGGGACAGCCACCCACTAAATGACAGTAGAATTTAAACTTCTACAGGTCCCATTGATTCTTTCTTTTCATTACTTTTTCCAAGAAGAATAATTTCAAGCTCTATTTCTATCATTAGCACTAACTTCTTGGTCTAAAATCTCGGTTATACTTCTAGAATGGTTGCATCCTAACCATAAAGTACAAGTGCATTTTACCACTGATTGCTTTGCTTCCTACATGTAGATGTTGTGGCATATACCAGTAATGTCTGAATAGTATACAACACGTCTATGTACTTTTTCCTATCCAGGAAGATGGATTTGGTTTCCATTATTTTGACGGTTAATTTCTGTTTTTACTTAACTGTATTTTATTTATTTAAATTTAGTCGCAACCTTTAAATATCATGTACGGATTCGCTGAATGAAATACGCAAACCAAGCCACTTGATCTTTGAAAGGTTTAAATTTTTCAAGTTTAATACAGATTTAATATTTAATCTGTTACAAAATGTATAAAATTAACTTAGCTTTTGTTACCTTCTTGCCTCTTTAGACAGTTATAATACAGATTAAAATCAAATGATCTGTTCGCACCTGTTCACTTGCATGCAACGTATATTTAGCATAACACCGTATCTACTACATAAAATGGAAGTATTTGAATATACACCTGTGCTATTATCCTGTCCGGGTTATCGTATTATAATATGATACTGTCCTTTCTGGGATATCTTGATAACTTTCCGTGTCATCCCGATATATGCATCAAGATACTATCCGTTCCTGGTAATGGTAATATACATCTGTGATACTGTCCATTTTTAGACCTAGTAATATCCATTCTGTGTTATGCTGATAAGCATTCTTGATACTGCCCTTTCCTGATACTACATGTATCATTTCTGGGTTATTTTCATATTAATACGTGATATTATGGTTAAACATCTGTGATAGTGCCCTTTCTGGGGTCATTCTTTGTTGTTGTTAGGTGTCGTTCGGTGTTGGTTGTTAGGTGTCGTTCGGTGTTGGTTGTTAGGTGTCGTTCGGTGTTGGTTGTTGTTCATGCACCTTTTGTTCTGTTTTTGTGTATTTTGGTGTTGTTTTGTTTTTTTATTAATTAATTTTGTTTGATGCTTTAAAACCATACTGGCAGGCATGCTGATTTGACACACGGTTTTAGTGTATGCTTGGTCCAATCAGTATACGCCTATACGGTACATGAGAGCGACGACCTATATTTAATCAACATGGGTATTGAATATATGTAGTTATAATATTTGCTGGTAAAGCTAAAATTTCTTAAGCAATATTCCTTGTTTAAATAAGCTTTTGTTAATTCAAATTAATTTTACGAAATCAAAACCCTTGATTCATTTGTATTCAGGTTTAATTTTATTAAATTCAAGTAATATTTCGTGCAAAAAGTAATAATATGACATGTACCGGTCGAATACTTTCCTTTTAATGTTTAAAATTATGATATTTTGGTATGTTTTGTGTGTATCAAGTTTATTTCAAGTCATGGGAAAATTTCACAGATAAACTTGAATATTTTTAACATATAATGTATTTAAATGTAAATTAATGCGTATAGATCATTAATTATATGTAAAGAACTCGGATGATCACAACAAGTTATTACATATTTGTTTAATAGATTTAAATCTAACCTCCCACTGTATTTGTAATACTATGACACCTAAGAAGGCCATTATAAGACATCTAAAAAAGCAATATTAAAATTTTACTGAACTTAAATACCCCTGTAACAAACGCATTTCAAACATTATTTCAATAAATGTGAAATTAAAAGTTAAAAAGTTAAAAAATTTGCATAAGCTTTAATTTTCAATCGGACAACAAGCATTACAAGTTTCAATATCTTCTGTCAAGTCAAAAGTAAAGGTGACCGTAAATAAATAAAATATATATAGGTTGTTCATTCATTTCAAAGGAGTAAGAGTTCAGAAGTAAGGTGAGTCTACCCGTAATTTAACGTTGTACTACAGTTGGGTTTATTTATCTTAAGAAGAAGCAAGAAGGTCGAAGGGATTTTTGTTTTTATTGATGTAGATTTTGTATTGTATATTTTCATTTTAATAATCCTTTTAGTCTGGGTTGGTGTAACCTGAAGATGTTCTTTTTTATAATGAAGTCACTGGTCGTTATTTATGTCTGAGGAATGATAACGTGTATTTGTTTTTAAACCTGAGGACGTGGAGCTTATCATTATAATTTTGGTCAAGACCTATAACACTTTATGAATCAGAACCCTTTGTACGTCCAGTGTAGAATACCCATGAGAGAGATCAAAAGTGCAAAGTTCAAAGAGACAAGACAAAGGACGAGGGTCGTTTAGGCTCATGTTTGGCCCAAGAATTTGGCTAAAAACATAAAAGTAGCTCAAATCTATAATTATTATATATTTTTTATATTAGATATTGTCTAAAAAGAAAACCCAATAGAATTTTAAGTT
The DNA here is from genome assembly GCA_034783895.1 of Geukensia demissa. NCBI lineage: Eukaryota > Metazoa > Mollusca > Bivalvia > Mytilida > Mytilidae > Geukensia > Geukensia demissa. Next base: position 2,011 of record JARWCS010332009.1, on the reverse strand, counting down.
TAAAATTATTAATTTGATGCAATAGTTGATACTATTTTGTCAATTTTAATATAGATCGCACAAAACTTTGCACAATAAAAGATCTATCAAGTAAAAATGTTTTGTTAAATCATCTTCGTAATGTTTTAATGCGATCATATCTATTTTGAACAAATCACCTCCAAAAATTGAGTATTTTTACAGAAAATGTTATATTTTTGTTGAAATAGTCAAATATACCCTTTCGTTTTGTCGAAATGACGAAAAGTATTCAAGAAAAAGTAATAAATTATCAAAAGACCTTTTAACAACAACTAAATCTAAAATTTGGGCCAAATATGGGGCTTAACGTACCTACTACTTTGAAACAAACTAAAAGATAAAACTAAAATAAAAAGAAGTCTACGAACTCCTTTAAACAACAGGAGTGGGATCAGATGCCTCGGAAGGGTAAGCATCCCCTGTCCTGCGCGCAACATCCGCCGTGGAATCATTTAACTCTAATCCTGGTTAACGTCAATCCGAAAAGATGTCAAATTTTTGTTGAATTACCAGTAACAGGTCCGTTACTAGTTGAGAAATATTGATACCATATGGATCAACCAATTCATGATGGCGACCATACAATTTTCAACGTGAATTTTGCATTGTTAACGTTTAACCTCTAGAGATATATTGTTATTAATGACTCTTAAAATTGTTAAAAACTGCAAATTTGTCAAGAAAGAAAAGATCATGCACTTTCGCGTTCATTTCATATTTAGATGACATTCATAAGAACAAAGTTCATTTTTTCTGAATTAAAAACAGCATTCCTTTGTATTTTTTATTTAGTATATGATACTTTTTTCTCAAGTACATACATATTCGGCTTTTTTCTGTGTTACTCATTACTGGAGAAAATTAGTAGACACAGCACTTTAAATTCATGTTCAGTTACATAGAAAATTATGTAACTAAAAAGAATAAATTTAAGAAATATCACAAACTGTTTGGATTATTGTTAAGTAGTTTGGGATTCAGCCATCAACATTGATCTTTTAGGAAATACTGTTTGACTGAACTTGATATTTCCTAATGAAATAAACTCAAATAATTCAAGTGAAAATGTAGTTCAAAAGATGTTTTATAGAAATTAGAATGCAGTTAAAGTTTTTGAAATGAAAAGAACCCAATAACTTCTGTCTGCTATTTACAATTGTGTTTTCATTCCATCAGTGTCTGACATAAACCTTTGGTGTAGAATGTTTTCTGTTTTTACAATATCTGTTGTACATATAGACATGCAGTATTATGTACAGTGAATACAGTCAGGTTTTTATACATGTACCATCAATAATTTCAAATATTGAGAAGGCCTTCAATCTGAAATAATTTCGAATCATATAATATAGTAATTGTTGTACATGTATTTTATGAAAACCTATATCATTTGATTAGCTTTCCATGTGGCTTTTCTACTGATTGGTCCCTAAATGTAGTTAGGAAATTCAATACAGAAATTGGTCTGCATGTAGATAATCATTAACAAAATTAAATGCAGTCTTTTGTTATCAATAATGCGGTTTTTTTATATTTAAAACGCATCTAACACGGTCTTTTTGGGGGTGTGTTACGTTATCTATATACAGTATTTTTAGAACATTTGATTTGATTTTTCCAAAACTGTGAAAGACATTGGATCCCTATGACAAATCCGCATTGACGTATGCTTTTTCAACATAAGTTTCAATATATATGCAACGTTAACTTAATTGAGGTAATGTTACATATGTACCTTTGAATTTTGTCCGATGTTACATATTTAGTTACGTAAGTTACATTACTAAAGGTTAAAGTTGTAAAAATTTTGCCAAAATCGTCTCGCTACCCCTTTTGGTTGACGGATATCACCACCACTACAAGGCTTCGCTGAGGTGGTATAGGGACCAAAAGGGGTTGTAAAACTTGTTTCTCTTAATTAAGAAACAGGTTTTACAACTCTCAGTACCGTCCGACTGAGAGCATTTGTTTGCTGTTGTATGACGTTACT
>JARWCS010331999.1:0-12093 GCA_034783895.1 Geukensia demissa | reverse complement strand
CCGCCCTTACTGTCAATTTCTAGGTGTAAGTCTAGGTAAGAAGCAGACCTTTCTGTTTCTGTAGTATCTTTGATTTCGAGTTAAATGGGATATATAAGGTCAACATAGTCACCTAAATGCACATCTGTAAGACATATTCTGGTAAATGCACTATTATTGCAATAACAAAATTAAAACTGTAAACTCAAACATGTATAAAGTGGGAAATGTGTCTACAAATAAGACTGTAACCCATTTAGGGCCCCTTGTTTTGAGCAAATTAGATTATTGCACTGATTCAGACCAAATGTTACTTTTCTTAAAAAAAAAATAAAACCATAAACTGAACTCACATGCCTAAAATAAGAATTTGACCCCTGTTTGCCCCTTTTCTCAAATCCATATTCTAAAATATTTTTAATTTACCATCTACATTTAAAGTTCAAGTGTTCTATAATGAAACAAAAAAAAAACATAAATTCAAAAATATAGTTCAGATCACATGCTTAAAATAAGAATTAAGACATTTGGGCTTGTTTAAAAATCATGATTTTGAAAATTGTTGTGTTATGTACAACCTGTTTGCAAACATGCCATAAAAGAATTAATATGCTGAAACTGTAATAAAGAAGTTTTAGTCATATGGCTGAAATAGTATTTGACCAGTTTGGGCATCTTGTTTGGAACTTTTGACCAAAATCAAAATTCTGACAGATTATTGGGCATCTACACGATAAATTCAATCTTTCTATCACGAAATTAAAATCGTAGACTCCAAATATGTAAAAAGAGTTCGTCACATTCTTTTTATAAGAATTCGACCTCTTTTGGCCTCTTGTTCCAAATTCGAAACTCCAAAAGCATAATGCGCTTCTAAAGGCTCTGGTTCATTGTTGAAGTGCAAAAGTTTAGATTCGAATGTCATTTGGTGGATGGCTGTCTCATGGACAGTCATGCCACATATCCTATTTTTATATGCAACAATATTTTCACAAAATTAAAACCATAAAATAAAAATTGTAAAAAGAGATTCAGTCGCATGGCTGAAATAGTATTTGACACTGTTGGGTCCACTGTTTGCACATCTGGACCGAAATCAAAATTCTGAAAGCTTATTGTGCATCTACACACTATATGCAACTTAAATATGTATTTGACCCTTTGGGGCCGCTGGACAAAACTAAAATTCCCAAAGCTTATTGCGCATCAGGTTCCTGGCTTGGGATAACAATCATTTCAAGAAAACAAGGCATTTTGCAAATGTTAAAAATAAACAGTATCGATATCATGTATACATAGGACAAATATGTATAAGATTTATTTTGAAATAAGTTGTTTTTACATATTTTTCAATGATGTTATAACAGTGTGATCAGTATGAATAAATTTCCTTGAAAGCTTGGATATGATATCCATGTCCATTTTTAAACTTTTATATTTGGTAGATATAGGTTTTACAACGAGCGGGAGCTGTTTAACGTCACAGAGAAGCAAATGCGATATTTCTCTCCACGTCTCGTTGTTGATTTGGTCATGGTTGTGTTTGATGTTTGACGGAATCGTTCTTCCAATGTACAGATTGATTTTATATACATCTTCGTTTTCCACGAACTGTTTTGAATAAGTCCTATTGCCACAAAGTGTGTTGGGGTATCACTAACTAATTGATCTGAAACATGTCCAAAAGTTAACAGCTCTTTTGATAATTTAAACAGATTGAGTAGCTTTATTTCTTCTTTATTTTTAATTTTCGACAATTTCAAATCTGACTTTTCTACAACCTTGTTTTACTAAGTAAAAGATAACAAGTTTTTCACAAGTTTTTCAATAGGAGACTTTTATCCCTACGTTTGTATATGAACCCTTTTAACTTTAAAAAGCCTCATCTTTTCAGAATTATATACAGAATATTCTTTGCGTTGCTGAGGACTACTAAACTGATTAATAAGAACTGTGAAATTTTAGGGTTACATTGTCATGGAAAAGTTTTTCACACCAGAAGAGTTGCAGCCATGTAGAGATGCTATAGATGTGATGGTTGACAATTTGGCCAACAAGCTTTACAGTGCTGGTAAAATCAAACGTAAGTCTGTCACAAATTCTTTGTTTTTCTTAAAGCTCATGTGAGCTTTTGCCATCACTTTTCGTCCGTCCGTCGTCCGTAGACATTTCATATTTTGAACTTCAAGAAAATAGCAGAATGGAATGAAACAAAACATAGGATAAAGGTACCTTACAAGATGCTGACCAGGTGTTGTTACATTTTGCACTTTGCCAAACCTCCATCCAACATATGCATGCCCGCCGGCGGAGATCTTAGTTTTAAATTGAACCTTAAGGGAGCCTCATACAAAAAATTTCTTCTTAATTACTGCCGAATAGATGAAAGCAAACATTGCACGAATGATGTTCCTTTCAAGGTGATATGCAAATGGTTTTGCCCTTGTTACGATTCGTCATCCAACATTGCCACTGGTGAGGAACTTAGTTTAACGTAGAAACATATGGTAAATTCATTCAAAAATCGTCTTTGAATTGATCGATTGAATACATTGAAACCAAACATGGTATTAATGATTCTTACAAGATAAAGACCAAGTGTTGTTACTTTGTTTGCAATCTGTCGTCCAATATGGCTGCTAGCGGAGGACTTATTTTAACATAGGACCTTATGAAAAATTCTATAAAACCTCTTTGGAGAACAGCTAAATGAATTGAAACCAAATGTGGTGTGAATGTACCTTAGAAGTTGCCGATCAAATGTTGTATCCGTCACCTACGATAGCAATCAGCAAGGAACGTAGTTTAACATAGTACCCTATGGGAAACCCATACAAAAATCAATTCCTGACCATGTGTTGTTACTTAAGTGCCAGTCCATAATCCTGTATTGCTGCTTTTTGGGGATTAGTTTAATATTGGCCTTTTGCAAAAATCATGAAAAAGAATTCTTCTGGTGAAGGGCTAAATGGGTTGAAACAAAACATTGTATGATTGTTCCTTACCAGTTGTTAACCAAGTGGTGTTACTTTGGTGGCAATCCGTCATCCAATATGGCAGCCAGAAGGCGACATGATTTAACATTGGCCTTGGTGGAAAATTCATTCAAAATTCTTCTAGAGATCCGCTTAATGAATTGAAAACTAAACATGGTTTGAATGTTCCTTGCAAGGTGCTGCACAAGTATTGTTAACTATGATGTATCCGCCATCCGTAATAACTGACAGCTTAGTTAAGAATGGGACCCTATGGGTTATTCATACAGAAGTGTAACAGCTAAATGAATTGAAAGCAAACATGGTGTAAATTTTCCCAAGAAGGTGCTGACCAAGTGGTATTACTTTGAAGCCGATACATTATCAAAGATGACAAACTAGATATCAGGGTGAGCGAGTCAGGCTTCTGGGAGCCTCGGGTTTTAACTTCAATTGTACACAAAGGAAGCTCCACTTGGCTTAGCATGTTTAGGAGAATAAAATCTGGTGCGAAAGTTTATAAGGCTTCTTTTCTTAAAATCCTGTTCAGATGATTTTCAACATTTTGTTTATTTTCCTTCAGTTTCTCTCTATAGATAAGGATATATATTTTTCTTGTCTCTCCTTTCGCCCGCAAAAATATTTGTATTTGAAAAGAATTAAATGTAACAATTGTATGAAAATTTGTACTACGGAAGCCCTGGAGTGCCAAGCAAAAAATAATTGTAACTTGTGCGCACGAGTTACTATCTTGTGCGCACAAGTTACAAAACTTGAGCCACAAGTTACTAACTTGTGCGCGCAAGTTACTTTCTTGTGCGCACAAGTTACTTTCTTGTATACACTAGTGTTTTCCTAGTCTGATCCTAGCGGAAGGAAAATATGTAATCAGGAAAGGAAAAAATTTGATAAAGGACAAACGGCAGTATTATTATCATTATTATACTGAATGTCCTAGATATAAATACTTATTTGTAAATGAATATAATGTTTGAGTAAAACTAAGTCATTGATAAAGCCTTTACTTGTTTTATCGATGCCATAAATTTGTGTCACACATCACGAACTGCATACAATCAAGCTATGTTACATGTACGCAACAGTTACCACATATAACCGATTTTATGCCATTTTTGGTCTACTGCTAAGTTGCTTTAAACGTGTGCTAATGCGCATAGATGATTAAGCAGCATATAACTTTAGTTATATGCCACTTTTGAACAAACAAATTAACTGTACATTATATTGAAATATAACCGGTACAAATATCACTACAGCAACATACATGAAGTATAACCAAAAGCCCCCACTTGCCTGTAATCGCTCACCTGGAAACAGTTGTCATTTACAAGTAGACATTAAAACTAATATTTTTAATTTTAATCTAATAAATCAAGTAGTTTATACAAGATTTCAATGAATTCACCTTACAGGTCTATGATTAACTATGATCGGTCATGGCGGCCATTTTGGTTGGCGGGTGGGGTCTTCAGATACAATTTTGTTCAAGGGTCCCAACTAGTGGCCATTTCAACAAAGTTTGGTGCTTATCGAGCAAGTAGTTCCAGAAAAGAAGATTTTAAATGAATTTCCCCTAGGGTCCTATGTTAAACTAAGTTTAGACATGGCGTGGAAATATGTAAGTAACTTGTGTGCACAAGTCAGATAACTTGTGCGCACAAAATAGGTAACATGTGCTCACAAGTTACAATTATTATTTTGCGTGGCACTCCAGGGCTTCCGTATTGTACACCTGTTCATCATGGGATTACACTGATAATTTCAACGATTTGACAAATATTGAAAGCAAAGTTCTGTTTTAGCGTGATTATAAATTTCAAGATATTCGGCTTAAATATTCTGACCTTCATATGTATTTTTTTATCATTTATGCTAATTACATAGGCAGCGAGGTTTAGGGCGTACATTTCACTACAATATATTTGATTTGACCGTATGATATTAATTGTTGTTACTGAACTGGTTGGGACCTACTGTACATGGATATATATGTTTTATTTTAAGCATTGCTCTTCGCCGAGCAGCTGTCTAAAGGCTTCATGCAAGATTACCTACATGTACTGTTGTCTAAATTATAGTTTCAGACTGACAACAATGTCAAATTTATTTATTTATTTTTTTTTTGCGGTCATGCGGTCATTTTGGGACAGACTTTTTTTATTTTCTTAATTAAAGAAATGATTTTATTTGGAAGCCCAAATACATGTGCATTGTCATTGCCTTAGCATAAAAGTAGTATAAGGTTGTTGTCAACAGTTTTGTACGAAGCTTAGGAATTCGTGTAGGGCGAGGTTTACCGAGCCCATCAACAATTTCGTTATTTCTATATTATCAGAAAAATATGAAGAATATGGATTTTACAAACGGTTGTGTAAAATGGAGGAGGAGTTCAAAGGTTCAAATGTGTTACTTTTCAAATCACAGAAGATGCCAGAGGTATTTTATTTCTTTTTTTTACGATTTTAATATGTACAGACAGCAACCATTTGATTTTCAGGTGGATTAGGCTAAGATTTATGTCTCGTCCGGATAATTTTTTCGCCTGTCTGCGAAGTGATCGAGATAATTAGTTAACACAAGAATATTTCGTCATGCAGCCCATGTGTCGGGACAGATTTTTTTCAAAGCCTCACTCAGATTATTTTTGTTTTCGCAGGTCATTTTTAAACCTCCCAACCCCCAAAAAATCAGATAGTTGGTGTCTTAAAGTTGAGTTTCATAACATTGGTGCTTAAGTAAAATGTTTGTTTACTAAAAAATTCACAATAAACAAAAGGGAGATGTAGTATAATTGTCACTAAGACAGCAATCTAGCTACCATCTAACAGTGGAAATTAAACTTCTACAGTTCACATCACGGCCTTCAGTTCAGGATAGAAATTACGTGTATCAGACTTGAAATATCATATTGCCAGTAATAGAATTACACAAAAGCGTGAAACATTTGAAAAGAAATCGACCGATTTTCGTCACGATTTGGAAAAGTCGTGAAATGAACATGATATGCCGCTAGTCACAAAATTACATAAAACAAAAAGAAACACGAAAAAGGGACAGGCAGAAGAAGCTGATATATAAAGCAAAACAAACTTGATATATACCGGTAGCAATGGATGCATTTTTCTTCCAGTTTCATATTATGATACTTTGTAGGTGTTTTGTCTAACTATGTTAATTTCTAAGTCAAAAGGTATAAATGATAACTTTTAAACTCAAATGTATAAATGAAAACAAATTTTAGACCTAAGGAAAACCGTCTGAAATCAATATAAAGCCCATATATGATTTGTCATAAAAATCACTTGTTAGAAAAGTGGTCTAATATTTAATTACAACAAATATTCAGTGTTATTATGCAAAATAAATCAAATATCAAAATATTTGATGATTGCAACTTGCAAACCACATCTTCTTAAGTTATTTTTACAGCCGAAAACGTGTATATACATTTTTGGGGAGAGAGGCTAATTTCGTCCAGGGGATCATTCGGCATATGAACTGCTGAAAATACTTAATCATTTAAACACTCAAAGAAACGACCATACAGCGCATCAAATTCAAATTGGTATTTTGTTATACATTTATGTAATAGTAAGCGTTCAAGAACTCAATTTAAAAAAGATTTCCTATACCTTTATATTTGGCTTGTCGGCGTATATTACATCATGAACTGTATATTTAATTTTGTCCGTAATTGTAACTTGACTGGTCTTTCTGTTTTTGGCCCCTGGCAGGTCTGATGAAGGTCACTCCAGAAAAGTGTTTTACGCCTAGTCAAATTTGGCTGTTTAAACGTATTTAAGATGTGGATCGTGTCTTTCTGGCATATATGCCATTTTCTTCTCTTTAATTAATGAAAAAGCCACAATAAATAAATTTTGTAGAGCTTCAAATGAAAAATTAGTGTCCTTCACGATATTAATCTCAACATGGAAAATGGCTTAAGTAGACTTTATTCGGCTTCACGCCTATGTTAGTCAGAAGGAATTTGTGTTTGTATACTGTGGAAAAATTTAAATTATTATAACTACTACAACTTGTATAATGGGAAAATGGCAATATTGAAATCGAGGTATGTCTTTCTAATGAACAAAAATAGTCACAGATGGACGAAAACTGCCTCGACTTGATTTGTTATCTACAGGGATTGCAGGTCTCATCGTAACAGGTACAATAGACCGATTTAGAAATTCAACTTCCATCCTCGTAAAACGCAATGCACAATCTTAGCGTCCTCGTAAACATGGTAAATGACGTTTTGACCAGTTAAATGACGTTCCCAGAATTCCGTTGCATTTCTGAAACGGTCCATTGTTTTTACTAGCAATTTCCGAGTGTACTAGAGAATATCCTTATGAGGAAAAGGTTATAAATGATTGATTGATTGATTGAATGGTGTTTAGCGTCCAGTGGCAAATATTTCATGCATATTCAGGACGAGAGCATATTAATGATAATTGATGATGAATGAAGCCTGCTTTGTTCTAGACCGACACGCTGAGCCGGATTTTTAACGTGCTAGCTCACGAAAGTCCGCAGGAAGACGTGCCACTTTACCCAGACACATTATTCTGAATCTGGGACAACCAGTCTTTGCTCTTACTAAGACTAAATGCTGCGTGCTTAGCGGAGAAGCAGCAAATACCAATTTTAATCTCTTTGGTTTGACCCGGCCGGGGATCGAACCCACGACCTTCCTCACTCGAGGCGAGCACGCTAACCAATTCACCACCGAGGCGGTGGTTGTAAATGAATATCTCAAAATAATTTGCCAGGTATTTAAATAATTTCAGTGGATGAAAACTGTCTCCGTCGCTCTAGTATATTGTTAAAGAAGAGAAAATTAACATTAATCCCGTAACGGAATTAATTTTTTAAAAATATATTATTGTTTGTCAGGCTTTTCAGAAGCTGTGGTCAAATCCAAGACTTTTAAACATAATTGAACAATTGATTGGACCCGACATAGCTGGACATCCCGTGTGGAATCTCAGAACAAAAACACCAAACAGCGTTGCTACCGATATACCATGGCATCAAGGTAAAACAACTATGTTCATTAAAATTTCGAAGTGGCATTTATGTGTTTACCCATTTCATATTTAAACCAAAGCGTCATATATTCCAACAGTATTTGAAATTATTTTTTATTATTTACGCAAATTTCATTTACCGAGTACAAATATCCTCTTACACAAGTATATCATATTTTCTATAGGGACCGCTACCACCAATTTAGGTGGTAGCGGTCCCTGTCGAAAATATTATATACTTGTGTAAGAGGATATTTGCATATTCGGACGGGACATACATCATCTTTTTTTCAGACGTTTAAACTGGAATCATTTTTCTAAATAGTTTGCATATAATTGTAAAGTAAAATGGCAATTGACCTCATGTACTGAAAATTGTCTTAAAACTCGCAGTATAAGGATTTGTAAAGTAGATACAGTCCTTTTTTACAGGTCAAGTGATGGCCACTTAGTAAGCGTTGAATTTATATATACAATAAATAAAGCACATTGCACTGTCGAACAGATCGGCAAACATTAATATAAACTTATCCGAAGTTCTGTCCCCTTTTCTATTTAAAATCAAATGTAGATTTTAGGGATGTCTTCCCAGAACCTTTTACTTTTAGTAAAGTAGTTTACGCCATTCAATATGGTTCCGATAATTTAAGCCCTAATTTCTGTGTTACAGACAGTGCCTATTTCAGTAATGAGTCATACGACCATATGATACCAACAGCATGGATCCCATTCCTTGATGCTACAACAGAAAATGGCTGCATGCAGGTAATGTTTGAAACAATTATATGAAAGACTTTCTTACGGTCTACAACACTTTTTTTTGTCAGTCTACTAAACCATATACATAACAAATGTACATCCTACGCCCAGCCATTCTTGACTTTTATTTTGCATTTATTATTTTTGTGAAGTGTTTTCCGTCCACTTGAATGCCAACCTACACGTTGTATGAATTGTAGTGGGCCGAAGACCCTTGAGTTGGGAAGATGTGTTTTACGTGAATTGACAGTATTTTTTCTCGGGTATATACACGTGAATTGACACTAATTTTTCTAGGGTATATACACGTGGATTGTCAGTATTTTTTTTCGGGTATATACACGTGAATTGTCAGTCGTTTTTCTCCTTATAGTAATATACACCTGGATTGACAATCGTTTTTTCTCGGGTATACACGTGAATTGACAGTGTATTTTCCCAGTATATACACGTGAATGGACAGTATTTTTTCTTGGGTTAATATAGCCCGGGTAACCCATAACCTTGTTTTCGAATTTTGAGGCTAGCTCCGCAATAACTCGAAATCAAGGCCAGGGGGTAATCTGGGATCTGGGGGTGAACGTTTCACAAAAAGTCGTAAGACTCGGAGCGACCTCGTTTTGAAACATGATTCAAAGGAATGTGACGAATGTGAATTGTGACGTCATCATAAAAACGCCGTCGTAGTGTTTTTCGGGCTCTTTACTGACTTTACTGTACTACTATTTAGCGCCATTAACAAATTCCCCCAGACTCGATATTCTCAATCGGAGTAAAACGGATGTATGAGAATACAGTCTGGGCAGGCTGATACTAGAGTAATACTAGAGTATATACACTTGAATGGACAGTATTTATCCCGGGTATATTCACGTTAATGGACAGTATTTTTTCTCATGTATATATACAAGTGAATTGACACTATTTTTTTCTCGGGTATATGATACACATGAGACGACAGTATAGTTTTTTCTTGGGTATATACACATGAAATGCTGCAGTAACTGACATTACTATTGATAAATCTGAAAAATGTCAAAATGTCGAAGTATTGATTGTTTTTCTCACTTACTGTGATTGTTTATTGTTCTGCACTTACAATTTTGACATTGGTATTCAATAAATGAAGCCACAGATTGATTTGACTTGAACGTTCTCATGAACATCGTATTTTCATTATTCTATAGGTTGTCAAGAACGCCCATAAAAAGGGTAAAGTTGCTAGACATACGTGTTGTAAAGGACCGACATGGTACATCATGTTGGACGAAGAGGAAATGAAGAAAACATTAGGTGAGTATGTGATCTGTTTTATAGATTGGGTTGGTTTCACATGGCAATGTATACTAAGCGGCTACAACATGTACAAAGATAACAAAGTGGAGAATTCCGACAGTGAACCATCATTGTTAACCATAATTATAGTGAAGTGAAGTGTTCCATTAAGCAAACTTAACCACAAACTGTACAGGTTCGACGTTAGTCAGAAAATTTGTTTTTGTTGGTACAGATATTAATAAACTTATGGCTTCTTTACTTATAGATTTGACATTGCATCGTTATTTCCTCACGTTTATTGACAACGCAGTTTTTAATCAACGGACATAAAATGTTGTAATGTTGTTGAAATACTTAATGTCTTATCGTCAGGAACCTCACCCTGAGCTTGCTTTCAGTAACTACGAGTATTCATTAGAGAGGTATCTTCTTTTGCATGTAGTTTTGTTTAGTATATTTATTGTAATTCAGTTACTTACTAGTCGGATTGAGTGAATTTCTGTTTCATTTTTATATTTCGACTGTAACTGCTTTTCCGGGCTGCTTTTGTTTTCTTTGACCACTTGTTGGGGAGGGTTAGGATCCGACTTAACTAGGTTGACCCCACCACATATGTCTCATATGTGACTGTTCCGAGTCATAAATTGGGGTCATATGTTATGTGTTACATGTTTTGTCACATGTACCTTTTTATGATATTCAGAAAGAAGCCATACACGTTTCGTATTTGGGGCGATTTAGAGCTTTCCACATAGAGCGATATGCCACTATTGTTGCAGGTCTTGTGGTGAGCACTAGATTTTCAAATTCCCTGTGTTTTTTTTTGTGGTTTGGATGCAGTCTCTTTCTGACATTTACTTCATATCTTTTCATTTTCATATTAAGTCAAATACAGTCATTTAAACAAGCAATGTGATAAATGATTCGAATACACGTTTAGATGGCCGCCATTTATCAAACAAGCCAAAATAAATTCAAAATATGAACTAGACTTTCAGGAGGTAGTCAATCGTCAAGAGACATTTAGCCATTTTATACTATACATCATACAGACAAGTCTACATTATAAGTATTAGATTTTGCAAAAAAATGCAATAAAATATATTTGTATCTTTTAATCTGAACAGATGCTAATATTGAAAATGATGTTTTAACATTACCAATCGAATATGGTGGATTTTTGTTGTTCCACAATCTAACCCCACATCGAAGGTAAGCATAGGATAACTGATAGTAGTATACTTATCGTGTATCAAGAGAATGATAGGCAAAAATGTACCCATTACAAACTCTTCACGGAATCTGTTTAAAATTTTTATTATTTTGGAACATTTTCCTTGACCAGAGCACGATTTACGATAACGTTCGAGTGCTTATATACATATTGATTGGTGGAAAAAGTCTGTCATAATGTTTTGCTGCAGGAATATCATTATAACAACCAATTTTTGTTTTAGCAAGGAATTTCTTTGTGATGGACCTCGAACTTGCACATTTTCATATGTTTTTCCCAGTGATTTTTTCAGACATCGTTCATTCAAGAAAACTTGGATGTCGTTCTAGAGTTAAAATAAAACTAGAACTGCAGATAAAAAAAGACACATGAAAGTGGGAGAAAAACTTCTAGCGTGTCAGGCAGAATAAAATGACCAAATGTTCCTCATATCCAGATAATTTTGAAAAGATAGATAAAGTTTGAGAAAAAGGGTAGGGAGGCTTAAAATGATTAGCCTTTTTGTCCCCTGTAAACAAAACATTAAAAAATCGAATTAAGTAATATTTCTAAACGTTTTATGATACTTGGATTGTATGTTATTATTCCAGCTTACAAAATGTTTCTACTGATGTTCGTTGGAGCGTTGATCTGAGGTACCAGTCGCCCAAGGAGGATTGGGGATTTTATGGCATAGGGGAAGGTGTCATTATGCGATCATCTACAGAGGAAATTACTAAACCTAATTTCGATAAGTTCCTAAACACTGACAGAAAAGAAATCTGGCAAAAACGTTATTTTAAACAGGTAAACTATCTTATCTGCAATTGTTATA
>JARWCS010331978.1:0-12096 GCA_034783895.1 Geukensia demissa | reverse complement strand
GAGTCCATACCATAACGGAAGCTGTAAAAGGCCCCGAAAAAAATGTAATGGGTAATGTGGTATAACTCTCTCACGAACAAACACTCCATAACAGAGAGAATATAAGGGCATACACTTCAAGCACGGGGATACATTTTACCGCATCCACGCATTGTACATTTGGTAATTAAACTGTGGTCTAAGCTCATTGCACATTTGGTTATTGGACTGTGGACTAAGCATGTTTTTACATTTGGTTATTGGACTGTGGACTAAGCATGTTTGTACATTTGGTAATTGGACTGTGGTCTAAGCTCATATATATTTTGTAATTGGACTGTGTCTAAGCTCATTTTACATTTGGTATTGGACTGTGGTCTAAGCTCATTGTACATTTGGTTATTGGACTACAGACTAAGCATGGTTGTACATTTGGTTATTGGACTGTGGACTAAGCATGTTTGCACATTAGGTTATTGGACTGTGGGCTAAGCTCATTGTACATTTGTTTATTGGACTGTGGACTAAGCATGTTTGTACATTTGGTAATTGGACTGTGGTCTAAGCTCATTGTACATTTGGTTATTGGACTGCAGACTAAGCATGGTTGTACATTAGGTTATTGGACTGTGGACTAAACATGGTTGTACATTTGGTCATTGTACCGTGGACCAAGCATCTTTGTACATTTGGTTATTTGACTGTGAACTAAGCATGTTTGTACATTTGGTTATTGGACTGTGAACTAAGCATGTTTGTACATTTGGTTATTGGTCGGTGGACTAAGCATGTTTGTACATTTGGTTTTTGGTCAGCAGACTAAGCATGTTTGTACATTTGGTTATTGGTCTGTGGACTAAGCTCATTGTACATTTGGTTATTGGACTGTGGACTAAGCATGTTTGTACATTTGGTTATTGGACTGTGGACTAAGCATGTTTGTACATTTGGTTTTTGGACTGTGGACTAAGCATGTTTGTACATTTGGTTATTGGACTGTGGACTAAGCATGTTTGTATATTTGGTTTTTGGACTGCGGACTAATCATGTTTGTACATTTGGGCATTGGACTGTGGACTAAGCTCATTGTACATTTGGTTATTGGACTGTGGACTAAACATGGTTGTAGATTTGGTTATTGTGCTGCGGACTAAGCATGTTTGTACATTTGGTAATTGTGCTGTGGTCTAAGCTCATTGTACATTTGGTTATTGATCTGTGGACTAAACATGTATATTTGGTTATTGGACTGTGGACTAAGGATGTTTGTACATTTGGTTATTGGTCTGTGGACTAAGCATGTTAGTGCATATGGTCATTTGGCTGCATACCAAACATGTTTGTACATTTGGTAATTGGACTGTGGACTAAGCTCATTGTACATTTGGTTATTAGACTGCAGACTAAGCATGTTTGTACATTAAGTTATTGGTCTGTGGACTAAGCTCATTGTACATTTGGTTATTAGACTGCAGACTTACCACGTTTGTACATTTTGCTATTGGACTGCAGACTAAGCATGTTTGTATATTTGGTTATTGGACTGTGGACTTAGCATGTTTGTACATTTGGTAATTGGACTGTGGACTAAGCATGTTTGTACATTCGGTTTTTGGACTGCGGACTAATCATGTTTGTACATTTGGTCATTGGGCTGCAGACTAAGCATGTTTGTACATTTGGTTATTGGACTGTGGACTAAGCTCATTGTACATTTGGTTATTGGACTGTGGACTAAGCTCATTGTACATTTGGTTATTGGACTGTGGACTAAGCATGTTTGTATATTTGGTTATTGGACTGTGGACTAAGCATGTTTGTACATTTGGTCATTGGGCTGCAGACTTAGCGTGTTTGTACATTTGGTTATTGGACCCTGGACTAATCATGTTTGTACATTTGGTCATTGAACTGTGGACTAAGTTCATTGTACATTTGGTTATTGGACTGTGGACTAAGCATGTTTGTAATTTGGTTATTGGACTGTGGACTAAGCATGTTTGTACATTTGGTTATTGTACTGTGGACTAAGTATGTATGTACATTTGGTTATTGGACTGTGAACTAAGCATGCTTGTACCTTTGGTTATTGGACTGTGGACTAAGCATGTTTGTGCATTTGGTTATTGTACTGCAGATTAAGCATGTTTGTACATTTGGTTATTGGACTGCAGACTAAGTATGTTTCTACAATTGGATATTGGACAGATTTTGTAAAATTATGTGCTATACTAGTGGAGCATTTGTTGGATACACATTCGGAGTACATCAGCCCCTGCGTCGTTTTGATAGGGTTGATGTTGTACAATATTTATTTTCTGTGTCGACTTTGATGTTCAATTGTTGATATAGGTCTCGTTCTCTTGACTATGGTCGTGCCTATTTATGATTTTCGTTTGCTCTTTTGGTATCTTCGAATTCCTTTAATTGTTATCATTTTATGAAGAAAATTTGTACAGCCATACCCGGTATTTGGACACCATACACGTTAGCATCGTGAATGAATGGCAGACTACTGAGAATATTGGCTACTTCGTTAGTTGATACATTCTCGCCTTTCCATCTAAAAAAAGATAATAATGGCTATTGACTTCGAGGTATAACATTCATGCCGTTGTTTAAAGAACAGGTTGCAGTATTTTTGTGCATTGTTGAAGGCCTTAAGATTAACTGCAGCGGTTTATAATTTACACTTTTTGGATGACTGTATCAAAGACAATCTCTATATATTTCTATATCGAAATAGCTGATGCTGCTTCAAATATCATTTTACATCTAAATAAACGCGATATGTTGGTCAATTGTTGGGAACTATAAACCATTTCGCTTTTATTTATTGGTACTGATTACATCTGATTAATAATGCATCACACTAACTTAATATACTTCCATTTATTCTTGCCATTTATTTCTAAGTTTATCATTTTATTTATTTGTACATTTTCAATAATTTACCTAAAAGTGTCTCCAACACGATCTCTGAAATATAGATAATACTGTTTATCAAGGAAGAATAAGTCTCCGAAGTTAAAGTAAGCATCCCCATCAACGAACGCATTTCTGACTATCTTCTTCTCATTCATATCTTTTGTTCCTTTGTAAAAGTTAAATAGTTGTTCGGGTATGGATGATATCATTAGACCTTCTTCTCCTGTAAAACAATCGTTCAACAGTATGCCTACTTGGAATTTAATCACTCTTTTCTGTTCATATGGTAAATGAAAGATAGGTATTCTTTAAGACAACATTTTAAATATTTAACAGTGAATGTGCTATTATTTTACTTTCATTAGAAGTTTAAGTTTATATATATTTTTTTGAATATCTGTATAAAAAAGGAAAAGGTACGATTGTCTATGAGCCAGCCATTCAAAACGTCTAAATTCTAAATATCGACAGGTTGTCTTAAGGTTTTTAATTCCACACCCTACGGAAAGCTCTGCCCCCCCCAAATAAAATGTAATGATATTCAAATGTAACAACTATCGGCCAGATATGTACAAAATGTAAAACAAGTAACATTTAAACATAAAAACAACAGCATCCACTGGATTACAGGTTAATGTCTTGAGACAGGTATATAAAGTATGTGGCGGGGTTAAACATGTTTGTGAGTACCCAACCCTCCCCAACCTGGAACAGTGTTGTGACAAAACGAAATAAACTTTAAAAATTAACGGCACAAGATTTAACTCATGAAGTCGATACAATGTACGCAAAAATAACAAATAGAACAAAAAACAACAACATGTAACGACCTGGAAAAAGAACTTGCTGTTTCTGACAGCTAGTCCAAACACAGTTGATAAAACGCTACTCTCTTAAGCTAAGACATCAATCAAAAGAAGTCCGAATGGATTTAGTGCAAAAACATCATTAATAGCCAAAGAAAACAAGGTATTGTGCAAGTGCCAAAATTAAAAAGTATCGACAGCATGTTGTCGAAATTTAACAAAATAGCGACTGAAATTAGTTTGAATGCAGCGAGTCAATGTCGATACCAAAAGAAGACAATATTTAAAAATATTAAAATAATGTTATAAAGATAACCTTTACGTATTAGTTTATTCAAGTAATTGACATGTCTCAATGGGTTGCATTTGAATTTATGGGCTTTATTTACTACATTTTAATAAACATTTGGGAGAGATATTCCGTATTTTATCAGTTGTCTGCAGGTGCCACCAAACTTTAAAGTTATATTTTTATATTTATGATATAGTTTGGCAAATGTTTTAACTAAATTATGGTAACGAAATCCTTGACTTAATTCTTTGCTTGTTATACAAAGATTACGTTTATTTAAACCTAAAACATCGCTGCATACATGGGCTAATAGGATACGTTGAAAAATATATTGACCGTATGAAGGAGGCAAAGGTATCCCCGCCAAGGAACAGAAATTTTACAAAAAGGAATGATACATCGTCCCTCTTGTCGTATATTTTAGTTTTAATTTTACCATGAAACAGAATCATTTAAATCCAGAAGAGGACAACTATTAGCTTTACTTAGATTAAGTTCTCTGATGCCGCTGTTGGTGGAACATAGGTCCCCGAGGGTATTCACCAGCCCCAGTTGTCAGACTTGTCTGGCATGAAATTTACCAAAAAAATGTCTTAAAGAAATTTGCTGCATTTGCTAAAATTCTAAAGCACTGGAAATACGGAAAGGCCTCGAAATGTGTCGCACTTAGTAGTTGTCCCTGCCGTCGGTTTTGGCTTCCCATTTCGATTTGTTTTGCTTTGAGTACTTTTTTTGCTATGTTTGGATCTTTGACTTCGTATGTTTGAATTCTAATGCTACTAATATGAGAGGTTACTCCTTGAAATGTACATATAGCATGCCGAAATCTTCCATATTTATTCAACATTTGTAGTTTTATATTTTGTATTTACGTATTTGGAAAGTCCGGGTTATTATTTGCAAATATATCGTCAAGATAACTGTATGTATTATAACATTTATCTCTTAAATCAGATTTAGAAGGATCTTTTTGGAGAGTGTTCATAACTGTAAAGAAATAGGTATGCAATTAAAGGGGTATAGTTGGTACCCATATGAATTCCTACAATCTGTCGATAGATTTTATCGCCAAACCTGCTGTACATATTGTCAAGAAGAAAATTTATTGAATTTGTCACCTCCTCTCAAGTCCAAAAAGTGTATCTTTTGTAGTAACCTTTTTCATCCGACAAGAAAGCTCGATCACTGTTAGAACACAAATATTTTTAATCTGTTTTATCAAATGCCCACTCAATGAGATATGAAAAGCTCTGTTTGATAAGGTGATGGGGAAGTGTATAAAGGATGGAATAATCGGATGTGTCAACAGTTTTAAATGGTTTATCGAGGGCGCGCTAAAACATCAAGAGAGATTTTCGCACTCGAAAATAGCTAATTTCAGTATATACAAACGATTTATTGCAGTATTTTAAAAGTTCCTATGTTGTGGGAAGGGAACTAGTCAAAAGGATTGAACTTTTAGTTGTAGTACAATTACTAAACGCCGAGATAAAACGGCACTTGAAGGGTTTCTTATGCAATGCAGGTAACCAATACATGACATGTAATATTTACGTCACACTTCCACCACGTTGTTCGCTGCTTTGTCTGATGATACAAATACGAGTCAGGTATTTGAAGTTAACTTTGAATTAGAACACTTGAAATTGTTTTTGTGTTTAATTCTAAAGTATTTTCAAGGTGAGGTATACGAATTTTTACAATAGTTTTGCATGTTTTAAAGAAAAGCATCAAGAGATTTTTACCGACCTTCTCTCGTTTCATCATCGGGTTTTACTACAATGATTAACATGACGGGTGCCACTAGTGGAGCAAGAGTTGCTTACACTTCCGGTGTTCCTGAACTCACCCTGGTTTCTGCAGTGTTCGTGTTACTCCAGCTTTAGTTTTCAGCGTGGTGTTGTGTGCTCTATGTTTGTCTTTGGATTCTTTTTTGTTTTTTTTTTGTTGGCCATGGTCTTGTCTGTCTTCCGACTTAACGATTTCTATCTGCTCCTTTGGTATCTTTGAATTCCTTTTAATCATGCAACAGATGATATGTCAATTTGGATTTTAATTCAAATCAGAAAACAACAGAATAAACATTAGATCTACAGACAGCGGATTATCATAGATTTTTTTATATTTTTCTT
Source organism: Geukensia demissa (assembly GCA_034783895.1). NCBI lineage: Eukaryota > Metazoa > Mollusca > Bivalvia > Mytilida > Mytilidae > Geukensia > Geukensia demissa. Next base: position 5,959 of record JARWCS010331978.1, on the reverse strand, counting down.
GTGGTGGATATTTTTTTATTTCATATCTTCTTTATAATCTATAGAGTTGTTAATGGATTTACATATCTGTCATATATTAAAAAATAGGGAAATTATGAATATGTGATACAGCTGTGTTAATCAAACCAGTAACAGCTTTTTCATGGGAATCTGTGTCGCAGTTAATTGAACACAGTAATGTCTCGAAAGTCGACGCGTAGCGAAACATGACCTACCAGTTAAATTGGGAATATTTCTCAATCATAATATAATGTTGAACTAAAGTATTATTCAATTGCAAAAAATGTCTTAATTTTTATATAGAACTCATATAAAGTAGCTGGTATTCCACCAAAACTTGATGTAATCTGTAAATAAGTAATTGGTACTTTTCACAAATGATCGGGAATAAAAGTTACACGAATAAGATTTCATCACAATTGAAGAAAACTGAAAAGCTCTCATACATGCTTGAAAAAGGTGTCGTTGAAATACTTCTTTCAAATAATTTTTCCTTCGAACCCTAAAACCTCTCAAAATAAACAAAGTCTTGGTCAAATTATGGTGTACAGACGTTGGTTTCCTTATTAAATGTTAATTAAATAGCCATACAAAGTAAATTTAAAGACACCAGCATAGTTTTGTTGCATTAGAAAATCAACTTTTTTTATCTTGATAATTTTCATAAAAGAAAATACTGTATAAGTAACAAAGTATAGGTCATAAGCACAACTATTCATTTAATTAACTTAGATCAGCCTTAATTTTTTATGTGTTGGTTACCATGGTAAACTTGCAGTAAATGGAAAAATTTATTTTTAAAATCACCAGCCTATTATTGTGAGGCTACAAATATACCTTTTCAGGAGCATGTCAATTTCTTTATGAATTTCATCAATTCAGATTAAAATTTATTAACATATCAAATAATCAATGTTTATTAGCACAAATATTTTTAACCTCTACACATACTGTATGTGCCTGTCTCACACCAGGTGAAAACAAACAGTTTCAAATGTACTAATCCAGCGGAAGTCGTTCTTGTTATCTTTATGTAAGTATTACTCGTTTGACACTGTTTACTTATTTTTCTGATAGCTGTAACAGTTCAATATCATCACTGTTAAGCTCACTTGGCATAAAAAATGGGAGCTTGGTATTCACTCTGTCCGTCGTCCTTGTGTCAAAAAAAATTTCACGACTGAAACCGCACCGCCAATTTTGACCAAACTTTGGTGAAATGGTCCTTGTATCTCTTGCATAGTCTTCTATTAAAATAGTGTTCATCATTCTAACACACTTACCAAGATGTACGCCACTAGTGAACTTAGTTTTACATATGATCCTATGAGAAAATCGTCTTCTCTTGAACAGCTGAGAAAAGTGTAATTAAAATTTGGTGGAATGGTCCTTAAACATTGTTCTCTACCAAACGTTTGTATGGCATCCCCGCCACCAATTACGATTTTCACGCTAAAGCCGTATTTAGTTTTAAAAAAGACCCTATCGAGGATTCACTTGAAAATCTACTTGTCTGAAACTACTGAACTATTGGAACCAAAGTTTGGTTAACTGTTCATCTACCAACGTTTTTGTCCGGCATCTCCAACCAACAAAGATAGCCACAACCGCAATGAGTCTCAGTCGGGTGAGCGATACAGGCTCCTGTGACCATCTGTTTTTACTTTTTTTTATTTTTAGGACTTTTTACAGCTTGATAGAGAATGTGGATACCTCTCAATTACTAATGACCTCAGAACAATGTTGAATTTTACTGTTTAAGGTATGAAAAGTTCATTTTGTTGGGGGTAAAAATCAAAGCATAGAAAATTGATGAGACTTTGGGATTATATTTAAATTTGCAAGATCTTTAAGTTTCATGTTCAGATTTTTACCCAAACAAATATGAAGAGTTTTAGGCCCATTTGACCTTTCATTACCTCAATCAATATATGGTAGTAATCCTGATGGATTAAAAGCATGCATTAACTCTTCTCTACATAGTTGACTGTACACAAGCTACACATAACGATAGTTTACACCTACTGAACATTTATCTCGTGCTCTTCCGTAGCACATAGCATTATTCCTTGTTTTTGTAATTTGCTCGTGGATATTTTTCCCGATTTGATATGATGTGATACCGTACTGAATTAGACATTTTAAATGATACTAACATAGAGGAATCTACAAAGCATGTCACACGAGGAACAGAAGAACTGTTCGCTTCCGGATTTCCTGGCTTCAATTCTGTGAGATTTAGTAGTTTGTGGATTCCAACTTTATCAGATTTATCTTGTTTTATGGCATATTCACATCGGATATCTCACACATTTAATATACTATAAGCCCTTAAATATTTTTTTAATAATTGCTGGTTAAAATAAGGTTGTATGAATGTTTAAAACATTAGTCATGCGGCTGAAATGTCTATAAAGATGGAAAAATATAAAAATGCACCTACCCTCCTGAGCATTTACTCCAAAGCCTAGTAATGTCGTAAATCTGCGCCATAGTTTGTTCAGAACACCTGCGTCTTCTTGTGTCACATTTTCTGCAGAAGAGATGAATTTAAAGATTTCTCTTTTTCCCTTTGGTGTCTTTGAATTCCATTTAACGAAAGAAAACCTCTTAACATTTAAACAGTTAGGTGAAAACAAACAGTTTCAAATGTACTATACGATGAAGGTAACAAAGTTTTATTTATGCAAATATGACACATCTCAATAATTTTATGAGATTCTTCGTTGCAAAAGAATAACTCTGCTTCATGGCGGATAAATTCTAACATCCATCAGAATGTAGGGACAGTTTCCATTGGAGTGTCTGAATAAAGTATAATGCTAAAGAATGTAGGTAAAACTAAGACTTGCGAATGAGATATGCGACAATTTATGATAGATATTTAACACTCACGTTTTCTTTGAAACACATATTTTGTACATAGCAGAATCGACAAACATTTGTGAAAACCTAATTAAGTAGCTCCACAACTTCATCTGGCTAATTCCGACTATACAATGGGAGAGCTACACATTTCAGCAAATTTTCTCCGAACAATGACAATAATAACGCGCCAAATTATAAGTATTGTTAGCAACCAATCAGGACTAATGCGGAGAACATACCGACATCACACGCCTCCCTCACCTAATGACGTGTCCCTCATTGACCTGCTACCATTTGTACAGGAACCCCTAGGTAAGCATCACAATTGCACGAAATTATTTGCCCTTCCTTTTTCAAAACTTCATTCTTTGTATAAATATTGTTTGGATACACCTGTTAAAGATCCAAGTTCAAGTATGTACAGACTTACAGCAGTCGTCATGGTTATTGCCAATCTTGTCTTTTCAAACCAGTTACTTTTTAGAAAGAAGAACAAGAAAAATGGTCGTTTCTTTAAGTTTGTTCGCTTACAAAGGTCTGGACGCAGTCAATTTAAGCAATATCCTCCATCAAAAATCCCTCAAATCTAAAATTACACCTTATTTTAAAAATCAGTCTGTACCAATCATTTTATATACCTATACCACACCTATTGCAACCTTTCCGGAACACTTGAACTCACCCCGGTTTTTGTAGGGTTCGTGTTACTCCAGCTTTAGTTTTCAGTGTAATGTTGTGTGTTCGATGTTTGTATTTCGATTCATTTTGTTGGCCATGGTATTGTCCGTCTTCCGACTGAACGATTTCTGTCTGCAAATTCGGTATTTTTGAATTTATTTTTATAAGTGGGAAGGAAAACACAAATAACAAATTTTTCTAAAAAACCAAGAAACATTCAATGGTTCAAAATGAATTTGGGAGATTAAAAAACTGTCAAATGAAAAATACACAAAAAAGTAAGAACATCTAATTGTATACAATAATGTGTGCGGTTTTGTGGGTAAAAATGCTATAAAAGGTATTGTTTCTTTGATATTTAATATCTGTAAAACAGGATAAATTTGAGACATGAAAATTTCGCCACTAGAATACCCATATTTTTTTTAAAGAAATATTAAATTAGCGATTTTCAAAATACATTTTTAATTCGCGGTTGACGGATTTCTCACTTATTCTAAAAGGAATTCAAAGATACCAAAAGAGGTAGACAGAAATTGTTAAGTCAGAAGAACATGGCCATCAAAATGAGACAATAAACAAACATTGAACACACAACACTACCTTGAAAATTAAAGCTGGAGTAACACTAACCCTTCGAAAACCAGGTTGCTTTCAGGTAATTCGAAAGGGTGAACAGCTCCAGCTCCATAACTGGCAGCCGTCGTGTTATTCAGTAGATAAAAGTATAGTGAAAGTCGATCACAACCGGTATAGGAACGGATTTATAGGCCCGACAGTGAGACGATATCAATTGTCATTTGTGAAATGGATATTCGTACCGGTCAACAAAACTATGATGACTCTAATCTTTACCTAGACATTTACGGAAAGTTTACAATGGGAAACTCAAAGTGAAATCTCCTGTCCTTCAGTTTTGTTCTTAACACGCCCATACTGTCAAATTTGAAGTGTTAGTCTAGGTATAAAGCATCACTTTCTGTCTCTGCATTATCTTTGATTTAAAGTTTAATGGGATAGATGCGGTCAACATAGTCACCAAATTTAAAATTATTCATTGAAAGGACATCATCTATATACCGGAACGTAAAATTAAAAGGCAAAGTCATTTGTCTCTTTTCTCTGCAGAAGACACTGTGTACAGTCAGCTGTATATGTCAGGAATACATCGGCGACAATTTGTTCACAGTTGGTCATCATTAGAAAACCGACAGTCTGTTGAAACACCCGTCAACTGACCTTATAAAAATGTCGTCAATTAAGATATCGAACTTTCTGAAAATATCATCTTCAGAATACATTTTATTAAGATAAATGAGCTTACTTACAAAAGAAGGTATGTCGACCCAAATATTTATTTCCGAATTTGTAATCTTTTAACTGAAAAAGAGGTGAACCAAAGCTTTTAATTTTTCTTTGAAATTTGAATAGGAAATAGTCGTATATATAAAAAGAGTTGATTACACTTTCAGTGGGAAGAACAGGTTCCCTGTGCAATACAAGTTCTGAATGTGTACTATATTTGTATATCGTGTTATACAGTTGTCCATATTCTCGTCTGTCTTTTGTCTTCAAATTCGTTTTTGTTGGTACCAGGAGATTTTTACTCTACATGTATTTGTCTGTTTCAAGGTTTTAGGTTTCGTATTTTAAAAACTGTTCCTCAACTGGCCAACATACTTACCTCGCATTAAAATTTCGTTTTCTTTCTTTAAATAATGATTTTCTTCATACAGTTTCCTATTTTCTTCTTTTATCTCCTGTATCGATTGCTCTTTTTCATCAGAATTCTTACGACTAGGCTGTTCTGTACTTGAATCTTTGAAAGTAATTTACTATTTTATGCAAAATATTAAACAAAGTGAAATAAGGTTTTAACAGATTACAAAATTATGACTATTATATTATAGGCATTTCTACAGTTTGACTTTAGTTTTTAAATATTTCTGTTTAATAAAGCAGTGACATATTACAAATATCTGGCTTATTTTAAGAGTTAAGTCAACCGGCATGACATACGACCAGAACATCTTTAACTGTTTAAAGTATATCTCTGGGCAAATTTTTTGCCTGGTCGTAAAACTTTCCTGTGATGCGATACTGTTTTAGAAAAGGCGAGACTTTACGAATTTTCACTTAATCCATACCCCTAGTTTGACCTAGCTCTTTCAATTAATGTAATAAATTTCTTCAAAAAGGTTGATTTTGACTATATGGTCGCATTCATTTTAAACAAATTTGAATTAACAGCTTACAAAATTACGACTTTTATATTTTATACTCTATTTGTCTGTTTCAAGGTTTTAGGTTTCATATTTAAAAAAGTGTGCCACAATTTTACCAATGTTAAATAAATATGGAAAATTTAGGTATGCTATATGTACATTTCAAGGAGTAACCTCTCATCAGTAGC
>JARWCS010331968.1:0-12096 GCA_034783895.1 Geukensia demissa | reverse complement strand
AAACGTCGCTTCAAACACGGGCATACCGAACAAGCTGAGAAATGTATACCCCGTACGAAGGAGCCAAAGGAACGTCCTCGTCAAGGAAGGGAAAATTAACAATTGGGAATGAGAAATCGTCCCTCTTGTCTTAAACTTTGGATAAATCTCCGTCACTTTCCGTTTCTTCATGGGGATGTGCCTTTAGCTCCTTCGTATGGAGGCTACATTTCACAACTACTGTCTGTAAGGGGTTCATCACAGAATGGGAAAATTGTGATTATTACATTCTCCTGCATAATTTTTCGTTTAAATACATGGCAATCGACTCATTACATAAAAGCGTACCTGATTAATGGTTAAAGTCACTTTAGAGGTGTCCTGAAAGTTTGTTTTGAAATCCCTCGCTTCCCCACACGTTGAAAACAAACAAAGGACGGTCGACGTCACGCTGATATGGCAAGTCCATTTTAAAGTAGGGGTGTTTTGAGCAGAATTTAGTTGGGAACACATGAAATGAGGACGTATTTTTTAAAAAAAACTGTCATTTCCAATGCTGAAAAAATATTCAGTGAAGTTATTATATTAAATGACATTAAATTCATATAAAACAAAAATTGTGGTCAATGGGAGATAACTGCAATTGCTATCACTGACACCCTACTAACAAAATTGACTTGCCCTATCTACGTGACGTCGGCCATCATTTGTTTACTTTCACCATGTGTTGAAGCGGGAGATTTCAAAACAAACTTTCAGGACACCTCCAAAGTGATTTTAAGCAAAAATCAGGTAGGTTTTCAGTTACGCTTTTATGTAATGAGTAGATTGCCATGTATTTAAACGAAAAGTTAGCCAGGAGAATGAAATATTTGCAATTTTCCATTCTCTGATGAACCCCTTACAGACAGTAGTTCGGTTTGCCCGTGTTTGCACCAAAGTGTCTGACCTAAATGATCGCAACCCATATCTTATTGGTAAACCTTTGCAGCAGGGATACAGATATCACAAATGCAAACTTCTCAAGTCTTTTAGACTTTTAGAAAATTTCATAACAAAGATTTAATACAAAAATACGGATGGAAATGTAGAAGTTTGATACGACAAGATATATCATACCCCGATTCTATGAAAACATTACATATAAAGCTGACATATTTAAAAACGATCACTTGAATCCCATTGTTTCGTTAAACAAACTTATCCACAGGGGTACAAGTTCGACGTTGTAATCAAGTATTAAAATAGCTGGTAGCGGATTCGTACCTGTTACAAAACTGCTTTGGGTTTCAAAATAGCTGTCCGAAATATTAAAAGTCAATGAAAAAATTTCTTCTTTAAAATAATAAGGCTTCTAGGAGCAAACCCGGGCAATGAAAACCAAAGGCATTTCAGGACCAACTCTCTAGCAGTCATATTCATCATCTACATAGGTCGGTTCATTTTTCGTATGAGCTCATGGCGTTCAGTTTTGAAAAGGATGACAGTGCATCAAATTAGATGTTGCAATTCAAAAACAAAAAACACTGTCTGGCAGACATTGTCTTTTCAAATATCCTACAGGTTAAACTCAAACTGACTTGATATTCAATTATAAAGAATATGACTAAGTTGTAAGCAAATTCTGTCATTCCTGTAACGTCTTAAACATTTAAGTTTGTTACAATCTGCGTTAAAGATTTCTGTCCACGCATAAAATTGTTTAGTTTTGAATTGAATATCTTCTATACTCAATGTTTGGGAAAATAACAATCCTTAAGCTTGACGTTAAGCAAAAGATGATAATACATTTGTCGAATGACCAATATGTAGTTACTGCATATAACGTATTAAGAAAAATAAATCAAGTATCTTTTGTACCTGTTTTTGGCAATTTACAGGCAAAATAGATGCCTTTCCTATAAACGTGATATTGTTAAGATGAGAAATGGAAGGTTGAGTTATTTTGTAGAAGTGCAGTTTAAAATTGTATCATAATAACTTTTCGCTTAATAAATTAAACTTTAAAAAATTCAAATGATGGCCACTTCGGCCAATGTGGATCCGACACAGATTTCAAGTGCAAACTTAATGACGTCTTTAAATTCAACATACTTTCAACGAGGACATATCGTTCTGACAAAATGTTAGCCTATGACGACGAGTTAAAAAATATTTACCAGCAAATTATACACTGATTAGTTTTTGGATGGTCGAGCAGAGTATGTAATGTTTTCAAAAGTTATCCAAGAAAACGTTTTAAGTGTATTTACTCTTCAATTGAGTAATGCGTACATAGTAATTTAAATGACCTTGACTTGAACAATAACATTTTATTTTATATTTAAAAAAAAATGTTTGCACTTGGTGAAAAAATCCTAATATGAAAACCGGATAGTACCACTTGCAGCGTTTTCCTCGAATAAGTTGCTTGTTGTGTCACTTTCAGAATAAAACACGATGGCTCTTCCGTTCTGTAATATTTACATTTCCATATCTGGTGAAATTCTAATGTTTTATTGCCATAATTTCCATGATGGGATACTACATTCCAATCTAAATGATCAATTTACATCACGGCCAGATCCGCGGCCCTTGGTTTGTTGCTGCGTCGTATACGCTGTGGAGTCAACATTAGAAATTTTGTACTTTCCTCCGTGTCTGAATATAACGTATCATCACGTGATTTGCAATCGTCAGATAAACCTGAATTGGAATTTGATACGTACAACTTTCGGGTTGTCAATCCATTGTAATGTACGCCTCCGAAAGTACACATATCTGTATAATTGGTTATTTCCGTGGTACATGTATGTCGTGAAGGTGGTTTCAAACGAATCCCCGAAGAAAGGCAACATAGTTCGGAAATTCCTCTTTTAAACTTAATATTGAAAAATCCATATAAAATTGGATTAAGAGCACTCTGTAACAATGCTATGGTTTCAGAGAAAACCATAACTGATTTGGGTATTTGGTACTCATAGTCGCTATATATCCGTATTAGCGTAGTAACAAAATAAGGTGTCCAGCAAATGATGAATATTGTAATAATAGTTAAAGTCATTTTTACTGTTTTTATTTTTGCTTTTGAAATTCCGGCAGTGTTGACTACAGTTTTTCTGCAGGCAGGTATGTTTTTAAGGGTCATTTCTCCTCCCTGACGCCAAACACACAGTACAACTTTGATATAACAAAATGATATTATAATGGAAGGTACAACTAAAATATATGACGTCATGAATGTGATATACACCTTACGTTGCCATTGGGCAGTATATCCAAGACTTCGACAACTGTAACGTACTTGTCCGTCGGGATAGCTTGCTTCAACACTTTGGTGAAAGATAAATAGCTGTGGAACTGAAAACACAAATGATAAAATCCACGAGACAAGAATCATACGTTTTGTCCTGGCCTTTGATGTCCCAGCATAAAACCGCAAAGGACAACATAATGCCATGTACCGGTCAATGCTCATAGATGTCAATATAAATGTAGTACAAGACAGAGTAACCACTTGGGAATATGTAAGTAACTTACACGCTATATTTCCAAGTATCCATTCTCCAAACACTACAAATAAAAGTTCTGTTGTCATTGTAATACAACAAACGGCTAAATCACCTATAGCAAGATTAATAATGAACAAATTAACACGGCTATTCCGTTTTCGTTGTCTCGTCTTTGTTAGTATTATTATTATTACAACATTTCCAATAAATGTCAAGGCCATAATAATTCCAAGAGTTACTACCCTTTGTATGACATCCGGTGTCCAAATTCCTGTGGTTACTCCTGGAAAAACGCAGAGCGATGAATTTTTACCACTTTCATTTAAACATCCTTGATACGACATATTAATAGAAACGTTATAAACCATCGCAGTTCTGAAAAAAATCAAATGATAATTTAAATCTATAAATCTATTTAGATATAAAACTACAAAAAATAACAGTGCTTATAAACATCACAATACGATTATTATATTAGCTACTATCCAATTTATATAGGGCTTATTCTTTGTAGTAATGTTTACTTCAATGCAATATTTGTTCGTCACCCACCATATCCGTTTCATTATAATTCCAACAAACACATAGACTATTTTGCCTAATCAAAGGAAAAAACATATCCTTTTAGGTTTCAAATTAATCAAAACTTAGTGTGAATGTTTTTGTTTGATGACGGTAGAAACACGGATACTTCTTCCTGTGCATTTATCTTTTGAGTTATTTTCTATGAATCAATTCCTTTTATACATGGCTGATGACATCTGTGTCTCTACCGGTATTTGTAATAACCACCACACTTAATTCTTATTTGATTCGATATTTCTTGTATAAATCTATTACAAATAAAGAAATAATTAAGTTCTTCTCGGGCAATTTGACGTTAAGAACTTCATCTCTGCAATGAAATGTTTGCAGATGGTACAACTATCAACCAATATAGTCTGTTAATTTCTGAGTTGCAGCCCCATTAGATGGGAAAGTAATTGGATCTATAATTCTCTTTAATTCTATCAAAACACGAACGTTTATTGAAAAAAATCATTTTCTGATCTTCTAATTTTTAGAAAATGTTTCATCTGATTTGTAGTAAATGTTTAAAGCGAGTTATTGGAATCGTTGTAATTAGTTGTAAATATCGCGGTGAAAAATGTATTGCGATTTTCGTTTATTGAAAATAAGCTGCTTTGAAATAGTTTTTTTATCATCGCTTTCAAACCATTAGAATGAAAATATTTTTCCTGAATTAAAAAAAAAAATGCTCGTTGGCGGTTGGTACACTTTGGAATGAGTAACATCATATTTAAATAAAATGTACTGATTGAAGATTAGCATCATATAAAATTTTAAATGATTGTTTTTTATCTTTATATTAAAGGAGTAGTACGTTAAGCCCCTTTTAGATTTTGTGACATATGAAAACGCTGTTTAATGATCGTGTACTGACAATTTTTTACTTTTTCATATATTCTTTTCGTCATTTCAACAAAACGAAATGGTATATTTGACTATTTCAACAAGAATTATACCTTTTCAGTAAAAATACTAAATTTTTAGAGATGTTTATATCAAAATGGATATGATCGCACCAAAACATCACGAAGATATTTTAACTACTTGCACTTGATAGATCCTCAATTGTGCAAACTTTGGTTGTGATGTTTTGTGCGATCTATATTAAAATCGACAAAATTATATCAAATGTTGTATCAAATTAAGTAATTTCTTAGTATTTACATATTTAAAGCGATTCTCGCTAACGCCGCTACCAAAGGCTAAATTTTCCGTCCCTTCCCATCCCTCACATTTTCCAGTAGCAGTCAAAATACGTTGCCCTGTTGTGTCCCTCAACCAACCCCCTCGTTAGGTAATTCTTGATAATTGTTAAACTTCTTTTCGTCCTAAATATGCATGAAATATTTGCCACTTGATGTTAAGCAACCAACAAGCAATCAATCAATCTGTGCAAAGTGACCATTGTAGAACCAATTAAACTAAAAATTCTGTTGGATTTTCTTTTTATGTACATTAATCAATACAAAAATATAAAATAATAGATAGTAGCCACTTTTCATTTTTTAACCAAATTCTTGGGCCACAAATATGCTTTAACGACCCTCGTCTTTTACTAGATAAAGAAATTTTTGAAGTCATTACGTTTCGTTGTGTATGAAGCGTTCCTTTGAATAATTTAATGTGAAGGTCAAATATAGAAAAAGAATATGTGGTATGATTGTTCATAAGACAACCATCCAAAATTACAAACATCTACGGGTTGTCCTAAGTCCTATAATAATGGAAAAATATCTACACCCTACGGCAAGCTGTACGTCCACTCACGATTAAAATCGTACCCCCTTATGGTCGCCATCATGAATTGGTTGATCGATATTTTATCAGTGTATCTCGGCTAGTTGTGGACCTGTTACCAGTAATTCAACAATAAATTGTCATCTCGGATTGGAGATAAAAGGTTCCATGAGAGGTTAGACGCGCGGGACAGGGATGCTAACCGTTCCGGAGCACCATATCCTACTTCTGTTTTGTACAAGTTTTTTCAACATTGATAAATTTATGCCATGAAACCACTAGGTCGATGCCTCTGTTGGTGGACCTAAGGACCCCAAGGGTATCCACCAGCCCAGTTGTCAGTCTTTTCTGACATGAAATTTATCACACAATATTACACAGAAATTTACTGCATTTGTTTAAATTCTAAAGCACTGAAAATAAAAAAGCAACGAAAAGTATTGTAATTAGTAGTTGTTGGGTTTGGCTATTTCGATTTGTTTGGATTTTAGTACTTCTTTTACTTTGTTTGGATCTCGAATTTCTATGTTTTGGTTCTAATTCTACCGATGACAGGTTTTTCTTTGAAATGTAAATAAAGCATATTTATTTAACATTGGTAAACTTGTATTTGTATCTTGAAGTTTGTTTCGAATTTAACTTGTCTCTTTTGACTTCGCACTTTTGATCTTTCGCCTTAGTACTCTACACTTGACCGCAGCCTACACTTTTAGAATACTAGATTTACTCTAGTTTTGCAAGAGTTCTTGTTAAAGCTAATAAAATTGTGGTTTTATGTTCATACATATGAATTATTTCCATTTGCACCATTATTTTCTTGTAAAAAATCTTGAAAGTTATAAAGAAATAAATCAAAACAGAATTAATAATCCCAAGAAACATTTGCAGTAATGAAGGAATGTTTTTGTTTTCTGTGGACATATTTTATAACTATTTAAACTATCTATCAGTCTAACTTATTTGTTAACAATGTTATCAGTTTATTACGAACATACAAAATGTGCTTATCTTATGCCAGGAAAGGAACCTCTTATCCAGTGAAGGCCATTGCATTGTTTTTTAAATATAACTTGTTTTACATTGTGCATTTATCTGGCCGAGAGTTGTTACATTTGAATAACTTCACTTTTTATTTTTGGTGGCGATTTACAGCATGCCGTAGGGTGTGAATATGTGTCCCTTATTGAAGGTCTAGATGTTTGTAATTAACATGTTTTTGTACGGCTGTCTCATGGACAATCATACCACATCTTTTTTCTATATGTTTTGACTAAGGACATTAAATAAATAATTTGAAACATTTTGCATAATATAGTCTTTTTTGTACCAGCATATTCCGCTTGCAGTCCATGAACGTACAGGTCACTGGTTTGGAACAAGTACATTAAGAATTCGGTGGGGTTAAACCAGTTTGTATCCAGATTTTTAAAAGATTTTTGACACAATTATCAAACTGATGACATCTTAATATCTGTCATTATATGCCCTAATGTTGTTTTTAAAAAATTATTCAAATATTTTCTTTTTCAACAAGTGCCAAAATGACATTTACTGCGCATGAGCAAGTGAATGGACGTGTGTTTCACAACAGCGACCAAATCGTCAACAAACATGTAATTTTCAGCGAAGGCAGGTATCCGAAAGTGACAAAATATGACAATTTGAAGAATGTAAGTCACGGGAATACACAGAAACTTTACTTTACAAACACAAACTTTATATTAACGTTGTTATGGACTTGTGCATTTGAGGGCAAAGGGTCGGCCATTTCGAGTGGGCCTTTGTAAAAACCAAAAACAAACGGCCTGTAAACATCCAGTGCATTAGTAATGTCCTTACAATTCATGTTATATTAATACTATATTAATGCAGGACAGTCCGTTATGTGAACCTAACAATTTGTCAGATACTAAGAAGCGTAGACGCAGGAATTCGTCTAACCCTTCGCCACAGTCTAGCCAGTTAAGTAAGAAACCTACCCTAGATACAAACACTGAAACCTGTCTCGAGCTTCTCAGTGAAAGCAATTTAGAAACATTTGAAAGTGCTAACGTTACCATGCTTCCGCCATCTGAAAGCACTCCACCTGCTGTGGTTAGCATAAGCGAAGCTGATATTGCAAACATCGCCATCGCGGTGAGGCAAATACTCGTTGACGAGTTTAGATCGATTGTTGACGATAAACAGAAGCCAATCCTTGAGGAAATTGCCCAAATACGAGAAAAACAAGCAGAGATTGAGATGCAGCAAAACGTGGAAATTAACGGGCTTAAAAACGAAATAAAAAATCTGAAGTTAAAGTGTGACGACTTGGAACAACATAGTCGGAAACAGCTTATACGTATCACTGGCCTTCCAGAAACTGTGGGCGAGAACACAGATTTAAAAGTCCTTAACCTGGCAAAGCAGCTTGCTGTCGTCATGTCACCTTCTGATCTTCTCGTAAGTCACCGTACGGGAAAGAAACATCCAAACCGTCCACGTGCAATAATTGCAAGAATCCCTAACCAAAGAATAAAACGCTTCTTCTTAATCAGCTCAAAATTTATCAAACGTAAGCCAGAACTCACAGGAGTATCGATAAACCAGGAGCTGACTCACCTTAGGAGTGGTATAGCGTATCGGGCCAGGAAGCTAGTCCGTCAAAAGAAGATCAAATCTACTTGGGTAGTGGATGGTAAAATTTATGTCAGCGACCTTAATGAAAAAAGGCATATTATCAGAACCCCCGACGACTTTTACAATCTTATTGAAGAGTGTCAAATTGACTATGAATCCGACGATGAAGACGAAACGCCTATAATGGAAACTGAAATGGCTGAAAACGTTGACAACCCTTAATAAAATAAAGTTAATTGTGTCTTCCCACAGTGGACTGTACATATGTTTTTTTCTTTTTCACTTTGACTTTAATTTGATCTGATGTTTGTTATTTTTTACTTTAATTTGTTCCATTTAAAATGGACCTGTCTCTAAAAATGTATGCCACCGAATTTTCCAATATGTGAAATAATTTTCATTTAATTTTGGGCTTTTTGTCCTTCTTTTTTTTCTTTTCCATAGTCTCATTTTTTATTTGTGAAATATATATATGAACTAGTTAGACAGTGCACTGTTCTACTTTTTTCATAAAAAAAAGTTATGATCCGAATGGGAAATGTCACTACGTCCTGCCATTTATTGTCAGTTGAATAATGGATTACTTATAAGACCAACTATTTTGGAAACTTATACTGGCCCCCCTTTTCAATTTACTTGTTTGGTTTTTTTAAATTGTCCTTTCAAATCAACCTTTTATCGTCATCTTTGGCAATGTTATGTGTAGTGTACATACACGTTAATCTCTGTCCTTTTTTCCAATATTTTGTGAAAATGTTTTAAAAAATACATTTTAAGCTTACCTTCTTCATGCCAAAACTAGATCTGTTCTGATAAATTGTATTGTATTGTTATAACACATTTTGTTCCTCTGAACAGATATGAAAGTATTGTCACCTAGGATACTAGTGAACACAATTATCCAATGTTTTGTGTATATATGTTGATTTTAAAGTTATTTTCTCTTCTTATATTTGATACACCAATTCCATATCTCCCAAATTATCCACTGGTCTACTTGCGAGGAAGTTTCCAGTCGTTTTGTTTATATCTTACACCGTGTCCGTATACATTCTTGATGAATAACGGTATTACTTAATGCCCATTGACACAAATCTATACCGGGCACGCGTGGGGTGTTTCTATGTGAGGTCTACTCGATTACCAAAAGGTAAACGTATTGATTATGACACCGTTGTTTTTGTAGTTCTTTTTCACATATACGGGGTATTATCTGTAAAAATTATTTTGATAGCAATTCTTATGGAAACTATAACAAAAAATAAACATTGTACTGGTTTTATTTCAGATCATGCTTTTGGGGCTCAAGTAGGGAGGGGAAAGCAATTATCTAAGAGTAAACCGTACATCTATAAAATCTGTACTGATTTATATATACTATTAATCTTCATTTTGATAATGTTAATATTAATTATATCCGGTGATGTAGAAACAAACCCGGGACCTATGAGTGCAAATAGTTCGAGTGACGATAGTATAGAATTTCTAAACGAAACAAATTTTCGATTTCAAGACTTGTTAACATTTACATGTTTGAATGTTCAAAGTTTATTGCCTAAAATAGATATCATAGAAGCAGAGCTGGGGGATAGAGACATTATTATGTTGACTGAAACTTGGTTAAAAAATACTACACCAAATAAATTTGTAGAAATAAAAAATTACAAGGAACCTTATCGTAATGACAGAGGAGGTGATAGGATTGGGGGTGGTGTTATAATATATGTAAAAAATAATATCCCAAGTACTCGTAGACAAGATCTTGAAGTTCCTAATCTTGAGTGTCTTTGGGTGGAATTATTTGTCAAAAAGACTAAGGTTTTGTTTGGTGTTTTCTATCGTCCACCAGATTCCTTGGCCAATATCTGGGAACATATAAATCATTCAATTGACAGCGCTGCCAATACAGGCATTTCCAAGATTGTTGTTATATGTGATTTTAACGAAAATCAACTCAATAGAAATCAAAGTAAATTAAGTGATATTGTAGCTCAAAATGGACTTTTCCAGGTAATCTCTGAACCGACATTTTTTCATGAAACAACTTCTTCCCTACTGGATCCCTTAATAGTAAGCCAAAAAGATATTTTGGTATACTCCGAGGTCGGTGAAAATATCCTCGAAGCAAATGTCCGCTATCATTGCCCTGTAAGTGGCATTTTAAACTTACAAAAACCTAATAATAAACCTTTTAAACGCAAAATTTGGGATTTTGATCACGGTAATTATGATCAGTATCGACAAGATTTGAGTGACACTGACTGGGATAGGGTAATACATAACAGCGACATGAATACTGCGGTTTCTTTGGTAACAAATATTATCTTAAAGACGGCCGAAAAAAACATACCACATAAATATATCCAAGTTCGTCGAAACGACCCTCCTTGGATAACATCTTATATTAAAAAAATGATACGAAAACGTAAACGTCTCCATAAAAAGGCTAAAAATAATAATAATCAGGAAGCTTGGAATAAGTTCAAAAAAGTAAGAAACCAGTGTGTCAATATAGTAAAGCAAGCTAAATTGAGATACTTCGATAAAGAAGTGATTAAGCTTGATAATCCTGATCTGTCTGTAAGAAACTGGTGGAAGACACTTCGGAATTTGTGTGGATTTAAAGCTAAGTCTTCAGAGTACCCACCTCTCTTTGTTAATGACAATTATATTGAAGACAATATTGAAAAGGCAAATGCTTTTAATTTGTATTTTTGTCAGCAATCGAATATTGACGATTCAAACGCCATCTTACCAAATAATCTATTAAATGAAGATATACCATTTCTCGACCAAATACGTGTTTCAGAGGAGGAGGTTGTCGATCAGCTCTTGCTGCTTGATATAACAAAGGCAACAGGTCCAGACACCATTAGCCCAAGATTTCTTAAATACGCTGCAAGGGAATTAGGGTATCCCCTGGCTCTGCTTTACAATAAATCACTTCAGCTCTGTATTTACCCAAAAGATTGGAAACTTGCAAATGTAACTCCAGTTTTCAAAAACGGTTTGCGTGAGTTATTGTCGAACTACAGACCAATCTCCCTGTTATCAATTGTAGGTAAAACTATGGAAAAGTGTGTATTTAAACACTTCTTTAATTTTCTTTATCGTAATAGTATTATAACAAGTCTTCAGTCTGGATTCATGCCAGGCGATTCTACGACTAATCAGTTGTTAAGTTTAACAGATACATTTGGGAAGGCCCTGGATGATGGAAAAGAAATTCGTGTAGTGTTTTGTGACATAAGTAGGGCATTCGATCGGGTCTGGCATGAAGGTCTTCTATGCAAACTTGAAAAAATCGGGATACGTGGAGATCTGCTCAAGTGGTTTAGAAGTTATCTATCCAATCGGAAACAAAGAGTTGTCATTGGAGGATATCTATCAGATATATTTGAAATTAAAGCTGGTGTTCCGCAAGGTTCCATACTAGGCCCTATTTTATTTTTAATTTTTATAAATGACATTGTCTGTGATATATCTTGTAACATAAGGCTTTTTGCGGATGATACGTCTTTATTCATAGTTGTCGAGGACGAGTACGCAGCTTCTAACTTCTTAAATGATGATATCGAAAAAATCCATCAGTGGTCTACTCAGTGGTTGGTAAATTTTAACACAAAGAAAACAGAAGTTATGACAATTTCTAAAAAAGTCAACAAACCACACCATCCCCCTATTTATATGAATAATATTT
>JARWCS010331957.1:0-12097 GCA_034783895.1 Geukensia demissa | reverse complement strand
CAGACAATTATCAAGCAATATGTTAAATCTTTGTTCACATTAACTCTGATTCGGCAACTCTAAGCCAGGTGAGCGATCACAGGCTCCTGGGAGCCACTGGTTGGTCTGAACCATTATCAGGGTGAGTTGTACTGTGTCTCATCAGGTCCGTCATACAACTTTTTTCTGTTTGCCATATAATTTTCCTGTTGAAGAGCACATACAGTTTATTGAGGGTACAAAAATCAGCAAGATTTAAATCCTTATTTCCAGTTATAATAATAATAAGAAAATTCCAGTCTGATTTACACCTTTATAATTCCAATATTGTAAAAATTCTGCATTTCTATTGGTTAGTACCTTGACAACAGAAAAGTTTAAACATTGATAAACCAATGTGATGATTTCAACATTGATACAAAATCAGTACGCCTTCAAAAAAGATTCTCTCTTGGAGTTAAATTGTAGCATTATTTACAATTATTTGACTAATTAACTGGCATAATAAGTAATAAATGCTATTTTTATTGAATTTTTATTGATGTGTTAACTAAGTGGTCACTCACAAACATTAAATAAAGTCCTTTTATTCCTACATGTGTACTTAAAGGGAATTTGATTTGTCTTTTACCAAGTCTATAAATACAGAAAAGAAATTCTTTAAAAATTTTGAAAGCCAAGCCCTTTTTCCAGATGTTTTCTGCACATTAGATTTAATTTACATAATGAATAATAGGCAGAAGAATAAAATTCAGATTGATTATTTCAGTCCCAAAAAAGTCAATAAATATAATATGAGCAATCTTTGCTGTTTCTCTTAAATGGTGGGTGCTGAGGGATGAAGCAACAAATACCAATTTTAATGTCCATGACCCTCCGCAACCAAGGTCAGCACACTAACCATTATCCAGAGTACTCACAGATAATTAGTATGTACAAATTGAAATGAGATGGAAAAGTAGGACACAAAAGGCAGTATGTTTTGACTGTCAGAAGAACAGGTTTGAGAGTTGTGGAATGACAGTAAAGTGGTCACAGTAGGTCTACTCTTTGTCGAAACAAAACAAAATTTTTATTTTCTTCTGCATATCAAACAGCTGATAAACCATAAGTTATCTTTTGTTTTAGAATTGAAGAAATTCTGAAGAAGGATCCTAACTTCCTGGACCAGAAGGAAAAATCTGCTGAAAAACAGAAAAAAGGAAGGAAAACAAGATAAGAATGATAAAAGCAAGAAAAAGAAGACTTTATTTTAAACTTTCTGTTTTGTTATAGATTATGTACCTCTGTTATTTGTATTGGAATTTTTATTATCATAACATATTTGTTATTAATCAGAATATTTTTAAAATTATAATTTTGAATGAATTCCAAATTTTAAAAAAATTGAAAAACTCTGATTAAATTTGTGATGTATGCCATAAAAATATTGTAATTTCATGGGCAGACATCTTTTCTAATATGCCAGTTTCAGATTTGACCATCTTCCTACCTATATAATCTTAAAAAATAAATTTCTAGATTTAAGACTTTTGTGAACCTTCTCCCAGTTGTAGTTTTACAGACAATTTATTGCATTTATAAAAAATCAATAAATCACGTAAATTCTACATTTTAATGTAAATGATAAATAATGATAATAAATAATTTATATTCAAAATACATATTTGAATATTCAAATTAATATCTCTTTCAGTATCATCAGGTTACATAAAATGTTTACAACTTGACCAGTTGTCATTTACATATTCATTAGATAAATTTTTAATTTATCCCATTTGAATGAATTTTATATATATTCAGATAGAAATGAATGATATATTGTAAATTAGGAAATTATTGCGTGCATTTATTATTGCGATTTGTTAATTAAAGGCAATAATGAGAGTTTTATTATTGCCACTTCTTAAAATCTGTAGTGGAATAATACTGACAAAATCAGAATGTGAGTTTTAACTATTGCAATTTGAACCCTGTTGCAATTTTGGCAATATTAAAAACATCACAATAATTTCTGAATTTACAGTATTATATAAATACCTCATTTATTTAAATATTTTTAAACACAATGCATTTTGCTTTTATTCAAACTGTTGATTATTGTAATTATATAGAGTTTAAGGCACTTTTAAACTTTTAAGCATAGAAAGTGTACCTGCTAATTTGTACCACGTTGAAGATATCTTTTTATGAAAACAGTACCATTATACAAAATGCACTTACTGAAATTTATTATACTGGTAGCTCATTATATCACGGTTTCCTGCTGAATACAAAAAGTTGATATTTTTTAGACATTAGTCTAATATTGTCTTTATTCTTCAGCTATAGAAATATTTAGATTACTTCAAAATTATAAAATCAACACAATAATGAAACTTATGTTCCTCAATAAGCTCCTGGCTGTAAAGGATATGGTATTGACATTGTACAAAATATCACTTTGTTACTATATTTAGGAAATATAGCCAAAAGGAAATGGTCCAGCTGCAGTATAACTATAATTATCCTCAGTCAATGATTTATTCTTTTTTTTTTCATCTTGTTTAATAAATATGATTATTTTTGAAGTGCAATATTTATTTGTAATGTCTGTGAAAATTTTATTCTGTGAGTATTTAAGCCTGTCTGACTTAGTGACTTTAATCATGTTTGATATTACATATTTGATCAATACAACCAAATATAAATGTGGATTTCATTGATATACTTTATTAATGAATTAAATTGAATGCTTATTTTTATCACTTGATTGGCACGGTTTTGATAGAGGCATATTTTTTATGAAGCGCAGAAGTACTTCATACAAAAAATTGTGCTTTCCACCACAGATCTTTCATATCTGACAGCTCTTCAGACCATTAAATGTGAAAAATTAATGGACGCTTCCACAGGTATTTTCCATGTTGCCTTTTAAGCTTCATAAGGATATACAGTCGAACCTTGCTATACTTCCCGTCTATAATGGCGGTCCCTCACTTATCACAATGTTTTTGCAAGTCCCCTTTTTCAAAAATTACTATAGTTTCCTTTTAAATCTCTCTCAATCTATTGCCACCCTATATGGCCAAAATTTTGCTGGTCCAGAGGGTGGCAATATAACCAGGGTTTAACTGTATATAAATTATCAAATTTCAAGTTGCATGACTGCCCTAACATTATCAGATTCAGAAATCCCTTATTCAGTACAAAGTATGTCTTATTATTGTTGAACACTTTACCCTTAGTTATATAATTTTAATACGGTTGTTTCGAATCATTTCTATTCCGTCAATATTTTGAATTTTCGTCTCCCAGACCACGTGACTTCGCTGGAATGTGAGGCATCCCACTTCCGATTCTTTGTCTGGCAACTTTAATCGGTATTTTATTTTATTTCGACATGTGATGTATACAGGTTGCTCAACTTACAATTTTTAAAATACGTCGACGGAATGATTTTCTTCGTTCTTGAATTGCAAAATGATTTCTTTGACGTTTTACATGCAAATATGATGTAACTGACACGAGCACCGGAAGCTGCCTGCCTAACATTTCGTCATAATAACCAGTCGACGGAATAGAAATGATTCGAAACAACCGTATTACAGTTAAACTTGAGTAGCCTGAATACAATAGCTTTTACTCCATATATACCACAAAATTCTCTTTTTTATGTATTTTTTGGATCAATTTAGTGTTTTGATGATTAGTAAAAATTTACAAAAATTGATGTTCCAGAAAAAAATGAATTTACAGTATTCAAAAATGGTTATTAATGTCAGGATTATTAGAAAGCAGAACAGGGGTGGATCCAAAGGAGGGGGATTGCTGGCCTCCCTTTGAAAATGCAAAAATGATTTTAGTACTTGTTATGCATGCATGCCAGTATGTATTGGTAGGTCTCCCTTTCCAAGTCAGATCCACTTATATATGAGTATGTGCTGGTAAGTGGGCCCCCCTTTTCCAAAAGTTTAGATCAAATAATTTGGAATTACTTTTTGCATGTCAATAAATGTATGATGCCACATGTGGTCACTCAATATTGTCTGTCTTCTTAATTCTAAAAAACTGTATAGTGAGTATAGTTACATTTTGTCTTCTTAATTCTAAAAAACTGCATAGTGAGTTCAGTTAAATTTTTGTCTTAATTCTAAAAAACTGGATAGTGAGTTCAGTTAAATTTTTGTTTTTTATGGAATGGAAGTATTGGATGATTGGTTTGTTTAAATCCCCAGATTAGTGCTAAATTAACTTTAAAAGTAGTACAGGCATTGTAAATAGTCATTTTGTAAAATTTCCCTTAGATGCTTAACCAGTTCAAGCATTGACATAGCACTGTTCAATAGACCAAGACTAGATAAATTTGTTGTCATTTGTAAATTGAGATTAACATATATATTGATAAGTTTATTATTGAATTCAAGTCTCTAAATTTATAGAGATTAATTTGGAAGAATTTGGCATTTAGACTGAAGCTTGTTTAGTTTCACTTCTATAATTTGTTTTGATAGATTCTTTTTTTTACTGTAGAGGGTGCAGGTGTATTTCATGCATTTATTGGAACAAAACAGTCTCTTTGAGGTTATCTTTTATGTCTGTTGAAAGACTAAGAACTAAGAATTGCATGCAAATTTTCTGTGAATTAATTGTATTTATATACCACAGTTTCAAACTTTAAAAAAATAGTATAATAACTATGCCAGCTGAAAAAAAATAACTGAATTTTTTGCATAGTTACTAGATAAAATTACTTATTAAATAATTAGAAAATAGTTAGATTTATTTTTGCCCAACAAAGCTGTAGAAAGACATCAACGACCTATCAAGGGATACTTTGATATTTTGTGCCAGTAGTATTTACTTAACTTCTTCATGCATTTAGGATTATTTTGTTTGTTGTAAACTTCACTTGTTCTTTGTCCTAATAAGCTTCAATGTCCACATAGGCCCCATGACCTAATAAGCTTCCATGTTCCAATAAGCCACCATGCCCTTATTAATGCCCATGCTCTATTAAGCGCCCATATCCCAACAAGCGCCCCTACCTTTATTTGGTTTCTAAAGTGGTAAAGCATCCTCTCACACTAAAAGCTTAACAAGTTCCCTTGGTTTTGTGTCCATGCACGACTTTCATTTCCTACCATCAGAGGCAACGGTAAGATGATACTCGTCCTCGTGATGCACTGGATAAGTTCTACTTAACTGCAAATTCTTCAAGGAAAAGGGAATTTGATATTGAGAGACATTTAAATATATGTGATCGACCCTAAAATTTTTGTATTTCCGTCAGTTCTAAACAAGGAAACATACCCAATCCAGAACTATTTTGACAAAATTCTGGGTTTTGTCAATACAATGTACTGATAAGCATCCTTTTTTTTTTTTTTTTTTAAGGGACATAGGCGCTTACAAGCGTGAATACTGCTTTTCTTTTCCTCATTCTTTTAAATATAGTATATCTTTGATCTTGAGCTTTTAAGCACGTTATTATGCAATTTTTAGTTGAATCACAGGGGCTTGTGTACAGTGAGTATACAAGGTCGGCACTAGTGAAAGGGGAGAGAGAGGGTGTATCGGCCGACCTTGTATACTCACTGTACACAAGCCCCTGTGGTTGAATTCTGTATTTGTGACTAATTGTTTATCTACCATTATAGGTATTCTTTGCTGTTTTTTTCACTACAGTTGTAGTATCAGTTGTTGGCTTTTGACCATATTCCTGGGATCAAAGACCTAACAAATCAGGTATTGCATCAAATTCTGTATTGTTTTTTTTATGTTTTTTTTGAAAATGATGTGCACAAATTGTCATGCTGAACAAGTGATTTATGGTACACACAGGATTGCAATGAAAAATCATTCTTTTTTTTTTTTAATTTCAATGGTTTTCAGGTCTAATGTCCTTATATTTTGTTACTTTAAGAATGAGCATATGAGCATGATTTTTGATTTTTTGAAAATTAAGGTCTTGCTAAATTAAGGTATATGAACCACAATTAACAACACGATTATTAAAACTGATTTTCTAGAAGAGCCTAACGTAATAAAATCGGAAAAGATTGGAAAACTTTGGAAAATACTAGTACATGTAATTTAATGTAATTTTTTTTTATAATTAAGACAAGTTTACCGATGATTTTTTTCTACTCAGAAACATTTTATTTTTAAGAATTATTAAAGGAATCACAATTTCCTCTGAATTAAAAAATAAAAATTAAAATAATTGACAAACATTTTTGTTATGGTTTGGATATCTTAATTCTTTGGTTCTCGAATCAAATTTCGTGAAAAATGATAAGAAAATAAGGGATATTTGTACTGGTTTATTTTCAAATAAAGAGATGAGGGGTTCTTTTAGATTGTTCAATTCTAGAAAAACAGTCTTAAGAAATATTTTTTTTTTACTATTTTATTTTTAGAAACACTTCAATGAAATTTTTTATTGGGTTCCTGAAAAAAGATGAGGGAGGACCTGAGTACCAGGGAATTTATTTTTAATGGCCTAAAAAATAAAGTTCTGGCTTGGTGATATGTTTGTTTTACCCATTTCATTCTTTAAATTAGGATCAAAAGTTAATAATTATTGTTATAATTGTAATTTTTTTGGAGATTCTCATTTATTAATTAACGACTGTCTGTTTCAAAGGATTGGTTTCAATTCTTTACATTTTTACATATAATTCAGGCTTGTCAAATTAATCTGTTGAACAAAAATTCTGAAAAAAATTCATGTTGAAAAAATTGAAAGACCTAATATTAATTTGGAATTGGGCTTTAAAATTGTACAATCAAACCTGCATTTAGAGTCACCAAAGGGGAGATGTAAAATTGGCTGCTAAATACAGGTGGCTGTTTATTCAAAGTTCTATGAAATATTCAGCATAGGGAAATTGAAATTTGGCTGTTAAAACCAGGTTGTTGCATAATCAAGGTGACCACATCATCAGGTTTTACTGTATCAGAAGATTGGCAGCACACATTCAACTTATGCAGTAGTCAGTTGCCTGTTAGATTTTGTCTCTTGTTGAGTTCATGTTCCTGTTTTCGTATGAGTTATAAGATTAAGAAGTGTTGGGTTGTGATCGAATTTTGTACATGTATATAGCAATATTAATTTAGTCTCAGATGAATTGTCCGTTATCTTTGTAATATTTGTTTTATATCACCCAAGTATTATAATGAAATAAGTTTTCATATCAGAAAGTGTAAAATGTATGATTTAGCTAAAAAATTATTTATATAATCAATATCTCACATACATAGTTAGCAAAATGCTGTTACCGATGTTGGACAAAATTAAGCGAAAATGCTGTTACAGATGTTGGACAAAAATTATCTTGCACACATAGTTAGCAAAATGCTGTTACAGATGTAAGACAAAATTAAGGGAAAATGCTGTTACAGATGTTGGACAAAATTAAGGGAAAATGCTGTTACAGATGTAGGACAGAATTAAGTGAAAATGCTGTTACAGATGTTGGACAAAATTAAACAAAAATGCTGTTACAGATGTAGGACAAAATTAAACAAAAATGCTGTTACAGATGTAGGACAAAATTAAGCGAACAGAAATTCATTTAAGTCCACAGCTTGTTTTAAAATAACAAGGTTCAGTAGCTTTCAAAACCTTATATATTGATATAAAATTAGCGGAAAAAATTCATTGGTCAGTGTGCGTGATAATAACCTCTTAAATGTCATTTTAGGGTGTGTTTAGTGAAATTGTTGAAATTATGGATAAAACCGGAGGAGTTTGAAAATCTGACGATCCTATAGTTTTAACATAGATTTTACTAGTATACTGGGTATATACCAGTAGTATATATAAATTAATCTTATAGAAAATTTATCTTTACCTTTCTTGAGAAACAATACTGTTTGCACGAACTTACTTCAGTTTTATCAAGCATCTCAAATTGAAGTTTCCTCAACTTTCTCCTGAACTCAAAAATTGACCAATCAAATGACAGGATTTGAGGAAAATCTCAGTTTGAGATGTTTAATGAAACTGAAGCCAAAAAAACATTTTGAATGATGATATTTATTTGAAATAAGGATATTCTTATTGAGTTACAACATATTATTTGTAGAACATTATTGAAACAAAATATCGAAGAAAGATTTTTAGATGATTTTAAGTTCAACATAATGGAATTTTTTTACAGTTCACCCCATTTTTGTATGTTTATCTTTATTATAATTTTGTTTCATATTGATATAATCTTTGGACATAATGGAATCAGTTTTCTTTAAGAACTTGGGTACCAATATAAATCAGTTTTAATAAGGCCAAAGAAAATTAAATATCCAGTGTTTTGGTTTCTCAGCCCATATAATTTGTGTTCATAATAAATTTTTTATTAGTGTTTATTCTGAATAAATCACATTAACAAATTGGAAAATAAATAACAATGCCTACCAACCAACCGTAAGTTTTTACAAACGTATTACCAAAACAGGATTTTTTTTAATTTTGGCCTGTAGCTAATCGAAATTCCATTGCTAACATATTAATCAAACCTACTCATATATTGTTAATTCATGTGTTCGAGAATTGGATAAATTTGGTGCTTATTAAAAATGAAAACTAATAGAAAGCTAGTTTTATCATTTTTGATATTTGAATTAGCTGTACAGAGAAATAACAATTTATTGACAAATTTCATATTGAAATTGTTGCATATAGATTTAATGTCATATCCAGAACCAAATGAGGGAGTGTCAGTGTCATGTATATTTTTCATTTGCCTCACATTCCTGGAGGAATTAAGACAAAATAATCAAGATTTATCTTTCTTGAAAAAGTAATCTGCTATAGGATAGAAAAATTTTATTTCTTTCTGGCCTCCTGGTATACATATGTCCCAAACACCATTTTAAATAAATCAAGTAAAAATTGAACAATAACAAATTATATTATAAATTTTTGTTTTCAATTCTAATTATATATTCTAGCTCATATTAGTTATTTAATATTAGATATTGAATATTTTGTTGTTGTGATGTATGTATATTTGTTGAGATTTGTAAATAGTATGTACTAGTATCTAACCATTTTACTAGCTTAACAAGTCTTTCATTTTTAATTGTATTTTTGCCAATATTTAAACTGTGTGGTAATAGATTAGGTTCCATTTAGATGTGACATATTATTTTTGACCTTGCATTTCCATGTATAATTTTAGTAGGTAAATGTTAAAAAAAGTCATGATTTTTTTTACAATGTCTTTGTCATGTGATGTCCATTTTAAGAATAGTTATTAATCTATTTTCAAAATATTGTAAGCACCACTTTAAGATAATTTAAAATAATTGATGTTGGGATCATACCAATTTATTTCTTTGAGATCAATTGAAAAAGCTTCTTTAAACAACCCACATTCTCTTAAGAAGATTGGTTGAAAAAACACCAACACAACAATATTGATTAAACAATTTTTCACCTAAAACTTAATGATATATTTGTATTTCTTTGTAAAAAATTGTTTACATTTGTTTTAAAATAGCAAAAAAAAATATTTTGAAGAAATGTGTCCAATAAATTTTGCAATTTATTCAATGTGAGAGTTAAACCAAAATGTTTAAAATTTTAGAGCTATTCAGAATATTGCTTTAGGCATACCTGTTAACCTATAGAATGTTCAAAGAGGGATATCTACCTCTTATCAGCTTTTCTAATTGGAAGATCTTTTTTTACAGAAAGAAAAAGATAATTTTGCTAAAAATCCAAGTACACAGACGAGACAAAATACATAAAATCTATGACATCTTGTTTTTCTACTAATGCTTTCTAAGAAGAATTTGAGCAATTAGTACAACAAAAGGTTTCTTATTTGTTGATTGCTTCTCAATGACTCTTGTATTACATAATCATTGCATTTAAAAAGGTTTGTGCAATATTTCTACAAAAAGGGAGATTTGAGGGAGAAATTTGTGAAAGTGGGAGATTGGTGTCTCTCACATGGGACACTTTCTCAGAGTGGGAAATTAACCCAAAAAGAGGGAGTCTCCCTCGTAAAGTGGGCGGGTTAACAGGTATGCTTTGGGTCATTTTAAGTACCATTCGTACATGTATATGTATGTTTTATAGCAATACTAAAATTGAAAACCATCAGTGTGAGAACTATTGTCCGTAAAACAAGGTTTAGACTTTAGACACAGTGTTTTAATTTGTTACTTTGTTATTATTATTATCAAGGATATAAAGGTGTCACACATTAAAAGTTTGTTGTTGTGTTTTGTAATATGAGATTCACATGTTCACACTTTTGGATGTATATGTGTGGTATGCTCTATAAAGGTCTTTCTTTGACAAGGGTGTAACAAAGAGGGGGTTGGGCATTTGATTCAAATAGACATTAAGATGCGCCCCAATCCACAGAAACACAGGACTGAAAGCAAGACTACACCCATTTTTAGCTCACCTGGCCAAAGGCCATGTGAGCCTTTACCATAACTTGGTTTCCGTCCTTGTTAACATTTTGAAAAAATCTTCTATTCTGAAACTATTGGTGGGTGCATGATCAATTTACTTATGGTATTTTGCACAAAGTTTATGTTGGGACTTTTGATCTGTTGAAAAACATGGCTGCTATTACTAAAAGTAGAACATAGGTGTCAGACAGAAGATTTTAGCATGTCCAAATTCTGACATTGGGTTAAAAGTGTTCAGCATGATGAAATCTATCTGTGGTGAAATTTTCAAATGAATAACTCTTGTTGGAGTTATTGCTCTTTTTAATATGTTTTTTAGCTACTTTTGAAGTTAGTTTTAAAAATCTTCTCTTCTGAAAACTACTGAAAGGATATAGATGAAACTTGTAAGACTGTTCCTGAAGGTATTCTGTGCAAAGTTTATGCTTAGATATATGTTCCTTGAAAAACATGGCTGCGTTACTAAAATAGAACATATGGGTCTGACTGAAGATTTTCACATATATATCAAAAACCGTTAACTTAAGCCAAATTCTGACGAAGGGTAAAAGTGTTGAGCATGATGAAATCTATTTGTGGTAAAATTTCTGTGGAAATCACCTATCTCTTGTAGGAGTTATTGCCCTTATTAGAATTCTTTTAACCAATTTTGAAGTTTTAAAAATCTTCTCCTCTGAAATTACTGAATGGATTTAGATGAAACTTTGTATGATTGTTCCTTAGGGTATTCTGCACAAAGTTTAAATACAAGGCTGTTTTCTAAGCAACTTTGAGACAGGTGAACGATTACAGGTTCCTGGGAGCCTCTAGTTATGAACAAGTTTAAAGTCAGATAACTAGAAAACAAAATCGTATGTGATTCCCCAGAAGCCGGTGTCTTGTCTGAACACCCTGTTTTTAGTACAAAATATTTATATAATTCAAACAACTATTTAAGTTTGAAAAAAACTTTTCCCTGAAAGTTAAGTAGTGCCTATGATTACTTGTCCCTGCATTACAAACTGTTTAAAAAAATAATGTGTTCGCTCATGCATGACTGAAGAGGACAAGGCCATTAAAAACTGGAATCAGGATGTGGTGGTATAGATGAAACACCATACCAAATATCAAGGGGCTGAAGAAACTGCTTTAAAAAAAACTTAGCTTGATAACTCATGCATTAATGAGGGGTTTGGGCCATCAGCTAAGTGATGATGTGTGCTGTGCCTTTATTTGTGCAACTGTATACTAGTAATAAATTATATGCATCTACAACTAAAACATGCATCACAATTTACTGCTATTTTGGTGCCAGAAACAGTATTTAGCATCTTGAATGGTTCAATTTAGACAAGGTAGCAAACTAAATAGCTTATATTGATTGATTGAATGGTGCTTAACGTCCAGCGGAAAATATCTCATACATATTCAGGGCGAGAGCATGTTGATAATGAGTAATGATGAATAAACCCTGCTTTGTACTAGACCGACACGCTGAGCCTGATTTTTAACGTGCTAGCTTACGAAAGCAACAGACAGCAGGAAGACGTGCCATTGTACGCAATCACATATTATTCTGACTCTTGGTCAACCAGTCTTTGCTCTTACTCCCATATTTTAAGCTGATATTTATTGCCAGTATGAATTTTTAAAAGAATACCATTAATATATTTGTTTTAACTTTTTGTCTTTGCGCTTTCTGCTGGTGGTATATAAGAGCTTT
>JARWCS010331947.1:0-12098 GCA_034783895.1 Geukensia demissa | reverse complement strand
TAGCTCACGAAAGCAACAGTCCGCAGGAAGACGTGCCACTTTACCCAGACACATTATTCTGAGTCTGGGTCGACCAGTCTTTGCTCTTACTCCAAAATGCTGCGTGCGTAGCGGAGAAGCAGTAAATACCAATTTTAATGTCTTTGGTTTGATCCGGTCGGGGGTCGAACTCACGACCTTCCACACTCGAGGCGATCATGCTAACCATTACACCACCGACGCGGTTTGAAAAATGAAGATAATTGCACAGAAACAAGTTCATATGTTCACATGTATAGACAATCGCAAAATGCTTTCCGCTTCGGTTTTCAATAATAAAGGACAGAATTGTAGTGCCTTTGAATTTGTTTTATTTTGTTGTTTTTTTATTTATATTGTTATTGCTTCTATTTGGTAATGTTTTTGTTGTTTTCCCTATTGTAGTTTGTCATATTAGTAAATAATCCATGGGGATTCTTGCAAAATAACCTGCTTAGGGCAAATAGGTGGAAAATAACCAAACAAATTCAAAATTATCTGCAATAGGTGTGATATGTAATTTCCAAAACGCTGATTAGCTGGATGACGGACAATTAAATGGGGGAGGGTGTGACATGTATTTTTGTATTTATTTGGAAATTATTTTTCTAACGCAACAAAGGACCTATATCCTTTTTCAGACACGATAAAGCAGATTTTTTTCAAGAGTTCGCATACTTTTATTGATCATTTTAGGAATATACTTCTTTATCTTTATCAGTCAAATCACAAAGAATCAGAATCAAAATATGTTAAAAAAGAATAACGGTCCACCGATTCAGATTAAATGGTCGGTCAATAATGGAATTATTTGTTACAAACAGATTTTGGAAAATGTAAACATTTCTTAATCTTATGTCAAAGAGCATTATATAAACTGCGTTTGTCTTCAGATAGACCAAAGCTGTGTTCGAATTCCTGGACAGCAAAAACTCAGACAATCCATTTTGGGTCACGATATTGTGTTCTGAGTCAATAACTTGTCATTGTTCTATTTATAATTAACGACGGGATGCGTAAAAGGTCATTGATCGAACAACCTGGCATGTTGCACGGCATTGGTAGAATAGAACATTTGAAGGCCACACGATGATGTCAAAAGTACTTCTATAAAATCAGCAATGCCAGATATTGCGTCACCATATGGTTAAAATATCTTCCGTTTTTTGCATGTCTTTTTCCGTTTTATTTTATCAAAATAAAATTTAGAGGAGTCGATCTTTTCTATAATTTGATGGTGTAATTTTATACTTGCCAGGATAAACTCGATTTCTCTTCCTCCAAAGTTGACATTTAAATGCTTCACTGAATCCTTTTCTAAAGTTGTCGTTTAATGCGCCATATATCACTGGATTTATAGCACTGTTAAAATATGCTAGATACACGGCAACATATTTCAATGACAATACGTATTTTGGTAACTGCTGAAAAAAAAACAACATTTCCATTCTAAGAAACTAACGTTTTTATAATATTTCGCAAAACGTTTTCTATTTTAATTTATCTTGAAAGGTGTTATTTTGTGAAATTGATATAAATTAGATTAGTCAAAACATTTATAATAGGAAAATTTTTCAAGATTTTTAAGGTATAACTGTATACATATACAGTAGATTTCCAAAGTTGAAAAAAGAAAACTTTTTGATAAATAAAAAACAATTCAAAATCCATCCAATAAAAAAATAATAATAATAATACCGGATTCATTTCGGTATAAGATTTCAGGGGCATGCCAAAACTATTTTTTAATATTACTGTGTTCGAGAAAAGAAAGGTCAATTTCTTATTTCTCATTTGTAGTTTGTCGATCATTTTTTACTGGATAAGTCTGTATAAGTAAACCTGTCAACTAATGTTTTACAATTTTTTGGATAAAGGTGCCAAAATAGCCAGTTTCTTAGGTTACCAAAATTTAATTTTGTATTTTAGATGGTTATTTTTGTTGGGATCGTCTCGATGCGCTCCATCTTTTATTACATAAAGTTACCAAAACTGGGATAGTTTCGATCTCCGAGATATAGAAATTGAAAGATATAACATCAGTCTGGAAACGAGACTGATATTGGGAAAAGTTGCACATTCCGATGTTATGGTGCCGTTCAAAAAATAATGCCTTCACACTTGATTATAGTGATCACTTGATGATATCTCGCTTGACGAGCGGCTATGGTCATGTTAGTCGGACCATAGATGTATAAACATATTTACGCATCAAGATGGAATTCTTTAGACATCCTTGTTATATGAATGATGGCTTTCTTTCACAGTGGATGTTAAATGACTTACATTCTTCGTAGAAATTTTGGCGTACCAATTACCAAAAACATTTTTTTCTATTGACGAGTATTTAAAAAAGTCATGAGAATGCATTCAGTGTGGACAAAGCTTCACGCAATAACGATCAGAAAATTTTTGCTGGTTGATCTGTAATTTAAAGTGTTGTTCGGTCGTGATTTTCTACTTTTTCAAAAATCAATGAAAAGACAAAGTATTCTTTATTTTACAAAATCATGAAACTGGTGGAAACAAAAGTTGTTAAACAAATACAGACGTACTTCATTTCTGCTTCTGTAGACATCCCACAAAAGAAAAGTTTGTTGTGGTGTCCAACATATAATGAAGGCTGCAACAACTACCAATAACATTTTCAGAACCTACATATATAATAGAAATTCACAATGAATATAACAATATTGTCATTATAATAAGATTATCATCTATACACTTTTACTTCTTTGCAAATTATTTAATGGTTTTCTGTATCTTTGAATATGAATCTGTTTAGGCAAAACATATATGAAAACTTGTCAGCATCTATGTTTCACACGAAAAAAAAAACAAGTAAAGTACACATTGAATCAATAACCAAAAACATAAGGTCAAGTTCTGCATTTATAAACCTGGTAAATATTGACATTTACTGAGTAAAAAATTCAACTTTGGAGACTTGAATGCAACAACTATCAGCAATAATGCCAAGAATCTGTACGAAAATCTCATTATTTTACTTCATCCTACAAAAGTGTCCGGTTTAAGATTTTTGCCCGATGGCTAGTTTTATGAGTTCTAAAACCCACATTTTTGTGACAAAATGATCATTTTGTGAATAGAATTCTTTCAAATTTTTTATTTTATTCAATTTTATTATTTAACTATCCTCTAATATCATCCTGCAAGCATTGTCTGTCATGTCCTTATAAGAATTTTGCTTGACAAAGTCTAGCCATACTTATTTCTACTGTAAGGTCGAAAACAAAAATATTCCATATTTATGAGCAAGAGTATATTAATATGAACCGCACTAAATATAAAAACGAAGACAACAAATAAAAAGTTCATTTGTGTCAATGATTTTGCGACAGAAACTCAACACATAGAAGGGGTCCAACTGGCGTCCCGTTTGCAGATATGTGTACATAATTGTAAGTAGTTAATTACCTTCTTTTTGGTCCTATCCCTCACTGCTGTTGAACTCATGACATTACCTGGCATTTTTCTGCACACAAGCCTTGCAATAACGACGCCATAAGCAACGACCATTACAAAAACAGGGATTATATACATGACAACACCTTGGACAACGTAGTATATTTTCTTGCCTCTCTCTTCAGAATTACAATTAGTGTCTATGTAATATTTTGTCCAACGTTCTTGGCAATCTTCGTCTTTTCTGTTTCGAAATTTTATTTCGATTAGGTCTCTAACAAAAAGTTGTGGTATTGCAATGGCCGTTGAAATAATCCATGTTCCAGATATTAATATGATCACCCCGCTTTGAGATAGTTTGCCCTTCATTGGGAATACTATTGCTAAAAATCTTTCAATGGATACACACGTCAAAGTCAGAACACTGAGCGTCACGGAGAGAACTGTAATGAAAGAAATTTAATGATATTCACCCATCTCCTAAATATTTTATTTCAAACAGAAATTGCAGTGACTATTATGTTTAATAGCTTGTGATCTAGAAAGACAAAAAACCTTTAAGGGTAAATATAAAGTAAAACTTTAAAAAATAAAAATTTAAAATAACAAGTAAATTATGTTTTTATTGTATATTGAGGTTTGATTATGGTCTCCTTGATGAACTTTCATTAGTTGGATGTCCTCATGGAAATGTTTTAACTCGACATATTGTTAAATCTTTCAGAAACATGCGTAACTTGCGTGCACGTACGTATGAAATATTGAAATTGCCGAAGGGAACTTGCTCACAAAGCATCCATAAATTTACCGCATAATGGATCTTAAAACGAAATTACTGGTCCTAATGGAAACAGCAAATATCGCCAGACATCAAAATTGTGCGATGTGCATATGACGGAGAATTCTATTTGACTCCATTTTCAACATAGTATAATAACCAAAAAAGAATAACACTATTCGTCAGAAATACTGGCTATTTTATTAAATTGTCTAAACCTTTGGATATATGAAGAAATGGTTGTTAAAAAGAAATGTATATTTCGAACATAAAAAGACTGAGGGTCAGGCAACTGATAAATGTTTATGAAAAAAGACAATGATAGTCTGTCATCTTCAAAAGCTAACTTCGTTGTTTACATTCAAAATACCTTACCTTGAACAAACGTTGCGAATTTACACATAAAACCACCGAACGGCCAAACGGAAGATATTTGATTTCCAAGATGTACCCACATACAGAAGACACCAACCATTATGTCAGAAATAGCCAAATTTGTGATCAGGATATTGGTGGTTGTCCTTAGTTTCTTCTGTAGGACAATTATTAATAAAACAATCACATTCCCAATGATGGCTCCTAATATTGCAATTATGTAGAAAACTACTTTTAAAGCAACTTCCCATGCTGGTTTAGTAGGTATAACAGGTGCGTCAATATATTTCAGTAACTCAATAATAGTGTTGTTTATTTCAACTCTTTGTCCAGGAATACTGCTGCAATGGATCATATCTGAATCCCTTTATGGACATTTGTGATATCAAATCTGAAATACATGTAATAATCAGCCGACAAATCGATTTAAGGCTGATAAAAATCATTTTGCATTTTATACGTAAGGAATATTAATCGGAAATAATTAATTCTAATTCCACACGCAACATATAACAAGGTTGTTCTGGAATACACCGCCTTTCCAAAAGTAAACAAAATAGGCGAGTACTTTGCTTCTGGCAAAAGCAAATTAATTAATCATTCATTTTCCAGGAAATTATTGTGCGATAGAAAGTTTTTGCCATTTGTCTTATATTCTGACATTTAAAAAAAATTGTCAGTGAATAATCCTACGTTCGGTGATCATCTCGATCAAATATATCCCAGCGAACAAGAAATTTAGGATACCACAGTATCAACAAAATCTGCTTCATTCTAGATTTATTCCTCGAAATTGACCAAGATGGCAAATTTGTTCCTAAGATTGACGTTAACCCGGATTAGAGTTTAAGGATTCCACGACGGGTGTTGCGCTGAAGACAGAGGATGCCTACACTTCTAGAGCACCTGATCAGACTCCTGTTTTGAAAATGTGTTCGTAGATCCCAAGCCTTGGTTCCTTTTGTTGTCGTTTTATCTTTTAGTTTGTTCCAATTTTTTCTTGTCTCTTTGGACTATGAACTTTTGATCTATCACTTGGGTATTCTACATTGGATTCAATACAAAACAATGTTTCCAATATATAAAATGAAAGTGCTGGATGTGACCCCCCAAAGAAATACAATTAAGAATATTCATAACTCGATGCACATACTACCGAATGCACGATGAGTTGACTTGTATAAGTAAATCATCTTATATGCGAACCGCCTCGGTGGTGTAATGGTTAGCGTGCTCGCCTCGAGTGCGGAAGATCGTGGGTTCGATCCCCGGCCGGGTCAAACCAAAGACATTAAAATTGATATTTTCTGCTTCTTCGCTAAGCACGCAGCATTTAGGAGTAAGAGCAAAGACTGGTCGGCCCAGAATCAGAATAATGTTTCTGGGTAAAGTGGCATGTCTTTCTGCGGACTGTTGCTTTCGTGAGCCAGCACGCCAAAAATCCGGCTCAGCGTGTCGGTCTAGTACAAAGCTTTGTTCATTCATCATCACTCATCATTAACATGCTTTCGTCCTGAATATGCATGCAATATTTGCCACTGGAGGTTAAGCACCATTCATTCAATCAATCAATCTTTGAAATTTCTAGTCTATATTTGGCCGAGGCGAATTTATCATTGTTACAATAATTGGAAGTGATTATGGTTTGTTTGTTGTTGCAAATTTGAGATATGTGCACGTGTACGCCATACACTACAAGAATACATGTGGAAATCATCCATATAAATCTTAATTTGGTTGCGAGTGTCCTTCGTGTCAAATTTTTTCGATAAGATAGTGAAATTTTGGCAAATTGTATGAAAACAGACTATGAAAGCAAAGTTCTGTAAGAAATAATTTCTTCAATAGGTCAGGTTCAGCAAAATTGATGGAAATTTTAAAATGTATTGACAATAGACTAACCATCAACAAAAGTTCGGTTCTTTTTTAACAACTTTCAGATAAAAGCCATACTAGTGAACCAAATACTTTGGAAAGTGGCCATAACTCTAAACTTGATTTTAAAGGTTCTAACATAGGAAAAGGTGTTACTGCATACGTTAGCTTAGATTAGTATTAAATTTTTCAGGGATGTATATAAGAGATATACGTCCCTGAATTTTTTAATGTTTGAAGATGAAAGCAATGGCCTGCCTATTCTTTATACTACAGGGCGTCCAGTACACCGTCAGTGGGAACAACTGTACAAGGACACCACTGGGAGCGTTTGTACCCAAC
Organism: Geukensia demissa; assembly: GCA_034783895.1. NCBI lineage: Eukaryota > Metazoa > Mollusca > Bivalvia > Mytilida > Mytilidae > Geukensia > Geukensia demissa. The sequence goes on along the minus strand of JARWCS010331947.1, from coordinate 5,284 downwards.
TGTATCCCAAGTAAGTCATACCATCATTTAATGTTGTGTTGTAATCTGGATCCTTAAAGCATCCATCTTGGAATGCTTGTTAAATCCACGTCTGGTTGATTATGTATTTTTATTTGTTCCAGAATAAAATCTATCTTAACTTATTCACCGATAAACACCAAATATGAACGATTCCCGTGAATTCCAACAGGTATTTTACAATTTGAAATTTTCAGATGACGCCCAATTGGTACGGTCCAGTTACATGGGAGCACCTACCAATAAAATGATGATCAGCACCTATAGTTTCACCAGAGGTCAGTTGGAGGTCTCTGCATCAGTTACAGACAACACATGTGTGCCTGTCGGAGAGGTAGTTACTGGTCAAACTGGGAGTGGTAAGCTGGCATTTTAAGAAATTCTAAAGCCTCCAGTTTATACCCAACTTTTTCTATGAGAGTATCAGGAATTTGTCCACAAAATACACTAATCTTGTGGTCTGAAACACGTTCAATAAACGTCAATGTAGACGATCGCTCCAAAAAAATAGGTGATTAAAAAATCTCTTCTGAAACCACATTGCACAAAAAACTTTTATGGAGTTCTTTTAAAATTATATCTGGCAAACCTCCTACAAACTCAGATAACCTTACAGACAAGGTTTGCTTCCATAAGATCTTGTGGGAAATTTGCTGTTTGAAACCGATTGGTTAGTTCAAATCCAAATTTTGCAATTAGGTAACCCTTCCAAACTTTATCAGGTATTCCCACTCAACAGTATAGGAAATACTTGTCCAAACCTGCCTATCTAGTCTGAAGTAAACTCTTTTTAGTTTTCCGCATTCAAGTACATGAATGAATATGTAACTGAGGAAAGGCTTCTCTTTATACAGCCTTGGCTTCGTACATTTTCAAGTTATATTTCTCCTGTGATAAACATGTAACTATATATTTCAAGAAATTTGAACCACACATTTCTCTGGAATTATTTCAATAGATATATAGTAATTTCATAAAAAATTTTGATCACTGAGATGCATTAATTTTAATATAAATTACTTGATTAAAACGTTTAGATGATCTTACAGAGTTATTTCCCTTAGGTGTATGGTACCCCCTAAAAAAATAGTTAACTTTTATTGCATAACATACTTCACAATGATAAGACTTCTTTTATTACAACCCAAATCATACTATTAACTACTAGTTTACTATATTAAACCAATGTATGTTTCCAGAGTATGTAATACAAAGTGTAGGATTTAGTGGAATATCTGCAGGTATTAAAAACACCAATGTCTTCACACCTCCTAGCAGTTGTATGAATAGTCCACTAGTACCAGTGGTAAGTTAGTTTAATGGATAATGTGTATGAATAGTCCACTAGCAGAGGCAGATCCAGACTTTTGAAAAGGGGGCCCACTTTTTTGGACCTCTGAATTCATATATTTTATCGATTTCTAATGGAGATTAAAACCATAGTTTTTTTGAACATTTTGTTATTTCTTCTTGGGTTTTAATGGACAGAACCTTCTAAAGGAAAACCTATGAAAAATCAAGAGAATTTCAAAAGCTTATATCTCAAAAAACAAGCACACTGACCCAACCAATTTTTCTGCTTATTTTGTTACAATGTAAAAGATCTTAAAAGCAATCATAAGCTTTTGAAAATCTTATTTTTAATATCCTTGATACTGACTTGTATGGAATAAAGTTGTCTTCACATAAATTATACCTGTCCTTTAGTTAACTTTATGTTTTTTTACAGAACAAGAATTCAATGGAGAGCAGATTATTAAGAAGATATTCAGCCTTGTTTCCATAAAAAGTATTTTGTAACTTATATGATATTACTCAGACCATTGGTGTACCATATTCCATTTTATAATAAAATTATATAACTGAAAAGGGATTTCATTAAAGATAGATTGTGGCTCCATTCTTGTGAAGTTTCAGCTACATACCACACCAGTTACTACACTAGAGAAATCAGGAGTAATATCAAAACGGCCGGCTTGTTTGGACTAAAGGTACAGCTAATTAAAAAATATTATTACAACCATTTGTGTATCATATTCCATTTTATAATAAAAACATATACCTGAGAGGGAATTTCAATAAAGATTGATTGTGGCTCCATTCTTGTGCAGTTTCAGCCACTTACTTTACCAGTTACTACACTAGCCTAGAAATCAGCCTCCTTCTTTGGACTATAGATGCAATCTTCATTCTGTTGTTCACAATATAAATAACTAGCATAAGACAAACAAATCAAATAATATAATCTCAAATATAGTTTATTAGTAGTCAATTTTGTATAAAATCTCCTAACAGTACAACATCTTGGACTAAATATAAATTAAATACATTAAAAGCAATAAAGCACATTTTGATTTAAATGTAAACACTTAAAATGAGTAGTGGAACTTTTCCTACAGTACCAAGACCAACATAAGCCTCACAAAAAGTATATTGGAATGGGGGTTGCAGGAAATCAATACGCTCACCTGGCTCAAAGCTGTTTTGACAAAAGGAAAATTTGAAGCTATTTATATACATAAAAGCAGTTAAATTTCCACTGTGTCAGATTTGGAAATATTGGAATTTTGGATTGTGTTCAGGAATTTGCATGCATTTTTTTCTCCAAATCTACCATTTCATCAATGTTTTGGAAAAGAAGAAATGGATTTAAAACAAACCTGAAATACGTGGAAATTTTACAGTTTTTATAGACAACAATGTATGGACCAATCCACCAAAATTTGGTTAAAATTGGCCAAGGGGTTTCAGAGGAGTTGACCAAAATGTAAAATTCACATAAAGTCAGAAGTTAAACTATGCCGAGCCATGGCAGCCATGTTTGATGGCACCTGGCAAAACTGAACATAATTTTTAAAGAGGACCATCTAAGGACCATTCCACCACAGTTTGGTTAATATTGACTCGGTAGTTTCATAGGAGTTGACCAAAATGTCAAATTCCCATAGGGTCCCATGTTAAACTATGCCGAGCCATGGTGGCCATGTTGGATTGCGACTGGCAAAACTGAACATAATTTTTAAAGAGGTCCATTTAAGGACCATCCCACCAAAGTTTGGTTAATATTGACTCCGGGGTTTCAGATGAGTTAACCAAAATGTAAAATTCCCATAGGATCCCATATTTAATTATGCCGAGCCATGGCTGCCATGTTGGACCATCCAAGGAACATTCCAACGAAGTTTGATAAAAATGGACCCAGCGGTTTCAGAGAAGTTGATAAAAAATGTTAAAAGTTTACGACGATGACGACGAAGACGGATGCAAAGTGATGAGAAAAGCTCACATGACCTTTTAGGTCAGGTGAGCTAATAATGGTAGGTCTAGTTATAACTGCTGTTAAGGAATGGACTTGAATGCAAAATCTTGATGCAGCTGATTTTCAATATAATTAGGAAAAAGAAATTTTGCCTAGGTGGCCCAGTGGTGTAGGGCGTTGAACAAACTACAGGCAATTGTACCAAAATATCAGTCACACTGAAGGAAGGACAAAAATTAGAAAGTACAATGTTGATTGTAATTTTTATTTTAGAATTCATTTTATATTCTCTTTAATGAATAAAAAAAGTAGTTTTCCCTATATAATTATAACATAAGGAGGATTTTGCCCTTGATTGTTGCTTAACACCAGTCCTTGACATTTGATTGTATTTTTTGAACAGAACAATGAAGGTTATCATTTGTCAAGTATTTAGACACTTCAACCTCCTTGAAATGTTTGTATAAACTGATTTGATGTAGCTGTTCCGAGTAGAAATGAGAGTTCTTAACAATATACATGGAAAGCTTGGGTGAATTTGACTGCAAAATGCAAAAACATCATGTGGGCGCAACAATACATCATGTACTCTGAATTATCTCTAAAAAGGATAATGTTGAAGCTATATTATGTTGGAGCCAATCTAGTTTCTAGCATGCTGTACAAAATTCAGGTTATGCTGCCAGAGCCGGGGTGATTTTAAAATATGATACAATATATCCTTTTAATGCAGTTTAATGCTCTGCATAGAGCAAATTGTTCAAAATATATGAATTTTCCAGGTTATTCTGATTGGAGCATATTACAAATAATATTGACAACGCCTGCCACAGTCTTTCTGCACTATAAAAATTGTATACCTGAGTATATTTCATGAAAATCCTCATTCTTGTTCGAACAACTATATTTATTACTTTTACAGGACAATAATATATTTCAATGTGTAATCATCAGCACTTTATTCTCATATAGACAGCCTCGGTTTAAGATGATGTTTAAAGTCAAAATATCTTTCTTGCCATATAAACAAATTCATGTTTGTGACAAAATATGAATGCAAAAAGTTACTAAAGTCTAATAATGATAATTAAGGACCTAGGAAAGAAATACACTACAGCTTGTGGATTATGGATTATGGATTTTGCCATACCCTGTCATACAAAGTGGGTTATAAGCTGCTGCATAAAGTACGCTAATTTTCTGACCTACACTGTCTATTACTCATGATAAAAAAACTCATCCACTGTAATAAAAAAAGTCTTTCTCTATAATGAGTGGGACAGCCTACACAGAATGTTAAAAGCCGACTGTATTAGAGTGAGGAATAGAAAATTATAAAAATTTAACTGCTCAACCAATGTCTACAACCACTTCTGATGAGTGGAAACTGGAAAATCCACACAAGCTGTTGAGTAAAGAAGAATTTGGGCACCCTTAATCTTAATTTATTGTCAATAGAATATTCCCATTATTGTTATGTTTAGAATGTATCAATTCAAAGAAAAAAAATATTTCAAATATAAAATAACAGGCACATTATGTACTTAAATAATTATCATGCATGTATTTTGTATTTCTGACCCAATATAACACATCATGTTAAGGTTACAACTGCATGCAACTTAGAAGGGAAAATAATATAGCTATATATTGGGATGATTTATTGAAAATAAAAATAATAGAGTGAAATCTAATGTACAGTTTTTTCCCAAAAGTTATGCACATTATTAATGTAAAAATTGAAAACATTCTATCAAATAAATAACTTTTCTGTGCAAACCCTTAAATTTGTTCTCTGTGTAAACCTGAATTAACACCAAAATTGGGTTACATCTCACGAATGTTACTACACATCAAGTACATCTTTTATGAAGTTGTAAATTATTGTTGGTGATCGTATTGATGCCAAATACAAAATGCAGTAATTCTTTTAAGGTTCCACTAAAGTCAAAATATAGGACACCGACTGACCCATAGAAAATGAGTAGTATATGTTTTATTTTCAAT
>JARWCS010331936.1:0-12098 GCA_034783895.1 Geukensia demissa | reverse complement strand
ATTGGTAAATAAAATACATAATTCATTTCAATAATTAGGCAGTATATGACAATGCTTTATGTATTATACAACCTAACTATATTTAAACATCTTGGATGTTTATTTTAATTATCTAGCACTACAACAAAACATGGAAGACAGAAAGATAAACAAATGATAGGAATATCCAAATGACATTTTCTCTTAACTGATAAGCTGTTTATTGGATTGAAATTATTCACACTGAATACATGTGTAAGGTAGTCTCTACCAGGATGTTTTTGTTTGTTTGATTTGGGTTTAAGGCCACTTTCAACAATATTTCAGTCATATCATGGTGGTCAGTTTTATTGGTGGAGGAAGCCAGAGATAACCACCGACCTTGGGCAGGTAACTCACAAACCTTATCATGTGTGATGCGAGTTAAACTCAACCCGTATTTGTATGGTGACAAAGTCAGGTGAGAACTCTCGTCGTATAGGTGATAGACTACAGTGATCTGTACAGGTAAGTTTAAATCTACTACCTAGACCACTCGGCCACCCAGGCCCACCATCCAAATCGTAAGAATATTGGTATTTTTATGCTGAACACGTGCTACAAGAAGTACGCAACAGCTTTAGAACAAAGACCGATATCCAAAGATAGTTACAAGAAGTACTCCTATCAAAACAAACCAACACAGAAAGCCAAATCCAGCAGCAAGGACATCTTGGTATGAAGCATCATTTGTAATTTAAATTAACACTGCAAATTTCTGAAAAATTTGCTAGTTTGTTGCAATATTTTTTTAGTTTAAAGACTTGCCACAAACAAACAAAGTTTCGTTTTATTTATCTGCATTTAGATATGAGGCAACATTTAAAGGCTTTGAATTCATTCATGTCATTCTTAAAATATCTAAAAATTATGAATTTTTTAAAACAGGGAAAAGTGAAATTACCTCTTTTTAATGAAAAACATTAATAGTTAACTGATTTTATGATGCCGTTCAGTTATATATAAATCTTGACCATTGTAATATAATTTGTTACGTACAATTACCATCTCATTAATTGGACCTATGCCAATAGAGGGATGATAGAATTATGTTTTTGTAATTGTTCCATGACATCTCCTTTCTAATGCGGATATTTTAAAAATCCCTTTTTTCAGTAAGCTGTGGTTAATTGTGCTCAGACTTCCTCACAATAAAAATGAAAGATGTGGGAGAAATCTTGGAGAGACTTCGCTCCAACCATGAGAAAACAGAGGGAATTTATAAGTCTAGAAGTCTCAACAAGGGTGTAATATCAGTCCTTGTGAAAAGCTCTGAAAGACCCAAATATGATATAGTTTATAATGTCTGTATCTTGATTATTTTGCTTTTTTTATTACACATGCCACAACTGAAACTTCTATATATTGTATTACGTTAAGATTATCAAAACGATCAACTGTTAGATTAATTTAAGTTTTCTCTTCAGAAAAACATTGTAGAACCATTAACATGAGAGTACATTTCGAGTCAGCATAGAAAGCATTTATTTTAACTGAATGCCATGCTTAAGTAAATGACCACATTCAAGAGGTATGATATTTTACTTACAGGGGGTATTTCATTTTACATTTAAGTTGTTTTTCATCTTACATTCTATTATTTGGAATCTGACTTTTCCCCACTTCAGAAATGACATACTTGTATTTTCTTTTTTTTTGTGCGAAGTCGAAAAAGGTTCCAGTGTTTGAGTTGTATGATCTTTTTTTTATTTCGGATACTGGAATGATTGTAATTAAAAAAAATCCCTATTTGTTATATTTATATTTGGGTTATTGACGTTTATTACGTCATACAAATAAATACAAAATTACAATGTGAATAAATATAGAGAATTTGGTACATAAAAATAGGAGATGTGGCATGAATGTCCATGAATAGCCACCAAACAAATCACAGTAAAGTTTAAACTTTAAACAGGTCCCATTACGGTCTTCAACAATGAACCGGAGTCCATATATATACATTTCAAAGAGTGACCGACCTCTCATCAGTAGAATTAGAACAAAAACGTAGGAAATCCGAGATCCAAACATAGCAAAAGAAGCACTCAATTCTAAACAAATCGAAATGGGAAGCCAAATCCGACGACAGGGACAACTAATTAGTGCAATACTTTTCGAAACCTTTCCGTATTTTAGGGTTTTAGAATTTTAACAAATGCAGCAAATTTCTGTAAAAGATTGTCTGATAAGTTTCATGTCAGACAAGAAATGAAATGCAATATGATAGGGAGATTATTCTTACTAGCAATGAAAAATATAAATAGGTATATAGTAATATAAAACTTCAAATATCTCCATTGTCAAAGTCGATTTTCCAAAAACAAAAAAAATTATACACCCTTGTACAGCATCATAGTAAAAATAAATTAAGATAATTACATCACTGCGTTATTATTATCAATGAATCACTGTTGTAAAGTTTGCTGTCTGGTTTTTAGAAATAACTTCAATGATATAACACATTTTTTTTAAACAGCACAACCCCTTGAGGTTATTACTCTATAAAACCTTCCCCTTTACCCTTAAATGACTAAAACCGGATTGGAAAATGGACAATGCGGCGGTTGTCTTTAAAGAAACAGGGTCTGCTTACCCTTCCAAACCACATGTGAGGTCCGCAATGTTCGTGGCAATATGTTTGTTTTCAGTTTTATATAACATTCTGTCTCATGTTCCGTCCTGTTAATGTTCTAGAGATTGCCATGTCTGTCACTTTCCCCTTGTAGGGCCCTCCAGTTTTCTTTCGCTTCACCATTTCCTCTTTCTTGGCTAGCGTATAATGTTTAAACATACTGTCAAAATCACCAAAAAATAAAATTTATTTTAAAAAGTATTGTAGCAATAAAATCACAGCTTATGTGTTCAAAAAGAGTTTCAATTTATCGCTTTGAAAAATAGGACTTGTCCAAGCTTTTAATCATAATGAGACAGCCGACATATTTTTAACAACCCGCAAATATTGTGTGTCATCATTTAATTTATTAAATAATATGTATAAATCTGCTCTAATAAGCAAAAAACAGCCTGATCTGTACAGTTTAAAAAATTCTTCTCGTATTAATTATAATTTCATACGGGTAATTTGGCCCAGGTCAATAAGTTCCATACTGCCCTAATCTTTTGTTCATACGACCCACTATGTTCTTACGGCCCTGTTGTATTATTTAATAAAAGTCTTACGAACTGGCGGTTTCTGTATTGGCCCTGGTATAGATTCTCGGTCAGCAGTATTCTGACCTTGAATCTATACCAGGGCCAATACAGAAACAGCCAGTTAGTAACAGTATAGTATTCCTTTATGACACTTCAGTTTTATTATTCATTTTTCGTATTGTCTTAAACGAAGTACAGATAGTATAAACATGATTTTACTGTGCAGACTGTGTAGATAAGTTACATGTATAATCAAATGTTTTGTCAATTAAATGTCGTCAGTAGAGATTATATGTTTCTCTACATGTCTACTTGTTTATATCTATATTGTCATATTAAAGATTTCTCTATTCTTTGTATACGTCTTACCATAGCAAACCCTTGTAACCTTACTTATTATATGCCGAATTGCACGATTCAAAGGAGTAGACCGCTTTTCTGTGTATTTCTATCACTCATTACATATAAGTATATTCATTTTGGTAAACATACCATAGACAAATCAACATTTTATACAATAAGGCCCGAAAATTGACAAAGTCCGTTAATGAACATACTTTGCGCGAGTCCCGTTTGTCTCATGTCTATATGTAACATCTGTGGCCACATAGAAATTGGCCAAAGAAATGTTATAAATACATGAGAGCAGCGGTATTTCACTGTTTCATTTGTGTTTTGTGTCATCAATTCTTTACATTTTAATCATAATTGATCGATAGATCTTATTTTTAAATTATTTTCATGCTACATGTAAATGTTCTTATCATTAATACTTATCATTAGTTTTTATTTTTGAACTGATGCGCAGTCTAAAATCATGAAAATGGTAAGTGCAGTTTCAGACATTAAAACGTTGCGTTAATGGATTATGGGCGAAAATATGCCTCAAGTTTCTGGATAATTGTAAGGCTTTTCAATGTTTATTGTAATGATCAACATTTAATTAAAAATTCAAAGTTAGGGTGGATTCATAGGGTGTAGTTTTATGGAATCCAGGCTCCTTCATTATACAAATCTCTATCTTAAACAAATTGAAATGGGTGTTTTGCTAAAATTTCTTCCCTTTGAAAAATGTTTACGCCATAGTTGCTTAAAGGTAATATAATACCCTTAGTTTAGGTGAAAGTTGCGAGAAAACTTATAATCTGTTCTTAACTCTAATACATGTATTCTTGAATGTGCAATTGATAATGAACCAAAGTATAAAGCTCTAATTGGTGCGATTATCCTAATTTAAATGCTAACAATTATAAGATTTGTACACAAAGGGAAAACCGGAGGAATAGGCATGCAGCCAAAATATTGCGGTTAGCTTCACAGTACAACACTTACAACACTTAATATTTCATTGCTAATTTAGGCACACTTTAGATCATAGACAGCACACAAAAGCAACATATGATAATAAAGCTAATAAAGCTAATGTTTATCATTATTGATCAGTTTTCAAAACTACAACGATCCTGTTAATATATTAAAAGACAAAGATTCAATGTACCGAGGTAAATGATACAAGTAATTTTAGAAGTATAGTAAGACGATGTACTTAATTTTTAATTAATTCAAGATTAAATGCTGTTATTTGCGATGTGTATAACACTAAGGGCACATTGATACTTCGTCCCGCGACATCTCGCGTCAGTTGCGCAAATATCGCACGATGTCGCGCGATTTTTCTTGTAAGAAGTATAAACAAACCACGACAAGAAAAAATACCCAATGATTTTTGCGCGTTAGTCGCGCTGCGATCACTTTAAAAGTATAAATTAGCCCTTGGTGTTGTACAATTAAGGTCTAAATGGAAAACCATATATGAGTAAATATAAAAATGAAACGATATGGGGTAAATGTCAGAGACTTCACTCCAATCTAGAGGTCTCGACAAGGCTTTCAACGAGGTCAGAATACCATTCTCTGTGAAAAGCTCTAAATTACTAAATTACCCCAAATAAAAAATTGCGTATACGTACAATACTACTGCTCTTATCTGAATTTTATCAAAAATGCACATGTAACAAAGCATTGATCACAGACACAAACTTATGACCACAATTCATGATTTGGACAAGGCACATGAGACATGTGATTGGGTTAAACTAGTTTGTTTGATTACCAAACATGCGGCCAAAGGAATAATCAGAAGAAGCAACAGAAGAACCACGCAAATTAAAAAGAAATTGACCAAATCCAGCCAGAGAACAAATGCATTTCTATGGAGAATATTTTTTTTTACAAAAGTTCCAAGATAAAATATTAGTACATATATTCCTGCAAATACTGTCTATAGCCCGACATTAACATTTTACAATAAGACACACATTATGTCAACCACAGTACAACCAAGATAAATGCAGGATCAATTTAAAGGGGACTGAAGTTAACTTTCAAATATTAATGTAAGATTTCATAATATAACAAACTGATGACCACAATTTCTAACTTGGGACAGGCACATGAAACATGTGGTGGGGTTTAACTATTTCAGTGGGTACCCAGCCCTTCTCCAACAAGTGGTCAAATGAAAAAAAACAAAAGCAGTAATCGACTAACTATAAAAATCAACAGAAAGTCACTCAATCCGACTAGAGAGTACCTTAATTACAATAAATATACTTAACAAAAGTGCACACAAAAAGAATATCTCTCTAATAAATGCTCGTAGTTACTGAAAGCAGCTGAGGGTGAGATTGTTAATGATTATGACATCAAGCCTCTCAATCGCTCTGTCATCAAACATAGTATGTCGGACGATTTAACACTGCGTTGTCAATAAGCCTGATTTATATTTGTGTTAGGAAGCGAAAAGTTTATTTATATCTGTACCAACAAAATGCAGTTTTAATGTATTGACTACAGTCGCTTTGTGGGTCACTTTTCAATTTATATGCTTTATTTGTAATGTTTCCATAGAATATGATATACCTTGTCTTATCAAAATTCTACATTCTCATTCGTATTTTTTTGTAATAAATCTTTATTGTAACGGTTATCACTAACATAGATACACGTTTATGTGATTGTAACACGAAATTCATCTTAAATTAGAACCAGGAATTTAAAAGACGGACAATTTTGACATTTGAACTGTTTACGTTGAGTAAGGCAAATGTATTACATGTATTTGATTATTTCATGTGCATGTATTATGTCGATTCACAAAAATATTTCCTTTTTTTAATGAGAAAGGTAAAAATAAAATAAGATGATAATATAAATGATACAATCATTTGTTTGATATATATTTTGTATTTTATTATAATTCGCATTTGATAATACAGTCATAACATCTTAAAATTGTTATTTAAGTAATCCAAAAAGACGTATTAGTTCGGAAAATAAGTTGCGACTGTATTTAAGACAACGATAGGACATCTTTGATAGCATCATCTGAAGACACCTTTGGTGTTAAGTCTGTGATTTGTGACCATCATAACGTTGGTCATAAGACGTGTCTTTGGACAAATCTTAAGATACTATCGATGACATAGTTCCTGGATTGCTTGCTATCTTTTTTTAAAAATAACGAGGTATTTTTTAAATGTAAGCCCCATTGTTCCAAATCTCGATATGGCAAGGGAGAACTGCCTGACAAATAAAAAAATCTGTTGTAATAAAAAATAGCGTTATATTTCTATAAAAAAATAGAAATGTAATTTGCCTTTGTATCTAAATGTAATAGACAAGGTACATTAATAACCCTTTTTGGCCCACAAAAATAAAAGTCGTACAGTGGTTTTGCATTATGGCCTATCTTCATGATCTTGGTGTAAAATAATGTGACTTCACATTTTACGACAGGTTTTAAAAAAGAATTTGTTTTTGGCGTCATACTGACGTCACTAACAGGACCCAATTTGTCTTAAGTTGTTAAAAATTAATGAAAAAGTACAAATTTTGGATCGTTTTCTTTAAATCTAAATATTTCCGACAACGTAGACCGCCACAATTTTTTTGCCAGCTGGTGTATTATGTAAAGATCTTCATTCAATATAAAAAATTATGTTGGTCTACGTTGTCGGAGATAACTATTTATTTTGTTAAAAACATACAAAAAATAGGCCAAATTAGGGGATTTTTGAAAGAATTGCCATTTTTGCCTTTAAATGTGACGTCAAAAACTTTTCAATAGGATTTTTGAATTAGTTTTGTGAAAAATCATTATTTAACTTAATTTAAAAAAAAACTGAGGTATTAAATGCAAGTTTATTTTTACATTGAATAATAGGCCAAATAAGGGCCTTATCGTACCTTGTCCTTTGCAAAGAAAAGCATAACGAAAAAACAGACAGAAAAATAGGTTTATATTTAAATCTATATTTCCAAGATCATTTGGGCCATGACCAATAACAGTTATCTTTATAGTTTAAATAGATGCTAAAATGTGTATTCACGTATATATTTTTCATTATTCATATATTTACAAGGAATAAATTACTCAGTGTCCTATTGATTCCTACATAGAATATATACTGCGAAAATAATTCTTTACTCTAAGAAAATTTTAATGAAACACGACGTAGAAAATTTTATTTACAGTTAGACTAAAATTATTTCACTTTTCTGGAGATTTCTAAGATTTTTTTGTGTCAAAAATGCAGATCTGATTAATTGTGTCACATTCTGTCCGAATAAAATACAATTTTGTAGCTGTAATAATTCCTAATTTTGAAGATGATGTCTTCCATTATTTTTAAGGCGCGGACCATTTGATTTTCGGGGAGGGTGGGGCTCGGATTTTTATGTGGGTCAGATTTTTTTTCATGTATAGTTAATGTAAGACAATTTCTTTGGAATATTTTTCCAGTGGCCTGACAGTGGGCCAGAATATTTTTTTCACTCCAGATGATGGCCGGATTATTTGTTTGGGACAAAAGTCAGGATCAGAATCTAAAAATCCCAGGACCTCATAGAAAATCAAATGATCTGGACCTAATCTTGATATGACTTTGAAATGAGACTTCATTGCAATGATGTTTACGCTTGTTTAGATTGATACGTCTGCCATGAGACTTTTTACTGCGTTTATTTTTCAAACCTATTACCTATACCCGTGATATTATCATTAAGGCCGAGATGATATTCTGTTTGTAACTTCCTTATCCATGCAAGTTCACGTTTTGAAGCTCTTTTGTGTTGCTTGTGGACTGCTACTTTAGTTTGTTCACCATTTCTAAACGTTGATTTTATATATATTTGTTCAAAAGCAACTTCTCGGTCTATATAAAGAGCGAATCGTCAAAAAAATTTTTTGCTGTATACGGGAAAGTTACGACAATGTATCAATAAAAACGAACTATTATCGCGCATTTCAGTAAGTTACAAATTTTAATTATTGTTTCAATTGTATCTTTCATATGCAAGTTCAATTTAGATGAAAAGGGCACACTTTCTAAGCTGAAAGATGAAAGCTGATGTTTTGTTGGCTCGTCTGGCCTAAAAGGCCATGTGAGCTTTTATCATCACTTGGCGTCCGTCGTCCATCGTACGTCCGTTGTCCGTCAACAATTTACATTTTAATCTTCTCTGAAACCTGAATCTGAAACAAACTTTGGTGGAATGGTCCTGGGATGGTCCACTTTCAGAATTTTATCCGAGGTTGTGATCAGCTTACAAATTATATCCGATGACCCCAATCTCCAACCAAGATGGCCGCCATAGCCGAAGTTAGTTTAACATAAGACTGTATGGGAAATACATTTAAACCTTCTCATTTAGAACTACTTGCTCAATTGAAACCAAACTTTGGTTAAATTGTCAATAGGTGAGTCCCTTTCAGAATTGTATCCGATGATTCAACCCTCCAACCAAGATGGCCGCCATAGCCGAAGTTTGTTTAACATAAGATTCTATATGAAATACATTTAAACATTCTCAACATAAGATATAAGATTCTATGGGAAATACATTTAAACATTCTCATTTAGAACTACATGATCAATTGAAAACAAACTTCGGTTAAATGGTCAATAGGTGAGTCCCTTTCAGAATTCTATCCGATGACCCAAACCTCCAAACAAAATGATCACCTTAGCCGAAGTTAGTTTAACATAGGACCCTTTGGGAAATTCATTAGAAATTACTTGCTAAATTGGAACCAAACTTTGGTGAAATGGTCCTAAGGTGAGTCCCTTTCGGAATTATATTCGATGACCCCACCCGCCAACCAGGATGACCGTCTCACCCGAACTTAGTTTAACGTAGGACCCTATGGGAAATATGGGAAATTAAAAAACTTCTGTTCTGGAACTACTTGCTTAATTGGAGCCAAACTTTTGGTGGAATGGTCCTTAGGTGGGTCTCTTTCAAAATTGTATCCGTTGACCCCACCAGCCAACCAAGATGGCTTCATCAGCTGAACTTAGTTTCATATAGAACTCTGTAATATTTAAATATAAAATATTTTGTCTATGACGGCTTGCTGTTTTGGAACCAAATTTAAATCGAATATTGGCAACTGAATATCACGTCGGCAATTAGGTTGGTTTTTATGTTCTAATAACTCTAATATGCAAGCTTTGAAATACTACATAATACAACAGGGAAATCAATATTGACCAAAATGATACCAATGGTACAAATCAAATCGTTTTGAAGCCTTTAATAGATTACAGATATCAAAAAGAATTTGTTAACATAGAGTTTGTAGTAGATATTATTGTTTTCTACAGTAGAGTGTAAATAAGTGCTACGCAGAATCTAGTCTTTACATTTTACAGCAAAGCCAACGATTTTATTTCTAAGAAGACGGTTGGTTTTAGTCGATAATAAAGAAATATTTAGGGCATGAGACTAGAAAGCACCTCTACCCCACTGGATAATCTGCAGTTTGCAACATTTAGCATTATTCTGTGAAAAAATTATTGAAAATATACAATTATCACAGTTAATCGGATAATAAACAATATAACAACTACCCAAATGCCAGCCGACAGCGGTATCGCTCACCTCTTGAAACAATTCTATGAAGACTTCAGAGATTTAATGCAAAAATGCATTAAAATATTCATTCAAATCCCGAAGAAGTCAAAAGAAAATTTTAATATTACTCTCGGATTTGAAGACATTGTCTTCTTCATCTTGTCTGCTGTTTACAGTTTTTCTCTATAATAGTTTTTGAGATTACAGCAATAAGCGTAAAAGGTGTAAAGAAATATCATTCACGGGCAATATGTCCGATGGGAGGTTATTTAAATTTCAATCAAGTTATAAAACCGTGTCGTGTTTCACCCAACTGCCAAAGATGTAAGAAAAAATCTTCACGTTAATTTCCGATAGGGTCAAATGTTCCCTATGGCGCTTCGTTGTAGAATCTTAAAGGGTTCTGGTCCATAGTTCAGCCAGTCCTACAACATCGCAATTCAACTGACTCATTCAATCAGAGCAAATAATTTGCTCTTCCTGCCAGGTTTTAAAATCAATCACAAAAAATTTAAAGTATGGTTGCAATTGACCAATTTTTTGTAGAACAAAACGACTTTTAAAGACTTGAATGTCTGACTTTTTCATTCATTCAATTGTTCATTTTTATTTCATAACAAGTTGAATAACAATATGGTTTCTGACAAGAAGATTCGCAAAGTTTCATCCAAACAGAACACATATTTGCTGTCGTAGTCGCGATAACGTTCAATCGACAAAATATTTTATTGTTTTTTTTTTAATCTGGTAAAAGACCATCGAGACAATATTTACCAATATTAGTTCCTATAACAGATAAAACGGTGAACTAATATTAACTTTGGCTAATGCTCATTATTAATTATGCTTACCATCTTAAATGTTAGATTGGAAAACGATTAACAGGACTTGTAGCTAGTGTATTTTTTATGTGCTTGTTTTTATTTCATATCCATTAATATGTTAGACATTTGATCTGTTATTAAACATATTTACCTTTATCGGGGCGTTCTAGAGCCAGTTTCCATGAAAAAATTCCAGCAATGTTGAAGTCGTGTGGAGAGATTTTGATTTTAAACTTGCTTGTTGTTGAAATGTGGTGCGTTGTTCTTGGAATTCATTACATAACATTCATTTTTCATATAATGTAATGTTTTAAAAATGCAGTAATGGATTGTTGGATAATAAAATGATTACTGTCCGTTATTGCTTATCACAATTCGTATTGATCACTATAAAACCGTATCACCGAGGGTATATCAGTAGCTGGTACTGTAGAAAACTATTCTCACAATCAATTATTACTCCATAAAACCGTAGCATTCAAAACAGACAACTGAATGTATAATAAATCATAAAATTGGAAGTTTGCCAACTTTTATACTCTTAACGCTGCCATTTGCAAAAAAAATATTACCAATAGTTCAGGCAATATTACATATTTACCTTTTTTCTAGTTGTACTTTGACAACTGCCTTTACAAAAATATGAAAAGTGCCTCAACAATATTTAGATTTTAAACTTGCTTGTTGTTGAAATGTGGTGCGTTGTTCTTGGAATTCACACCATTTCAAACCATTCATTTTTCTTATAATTTTATGTTGAATTATATTATAGTCCGTTTTTCGCGACAGTAGTAAAACAATTCCTGCAGAGTGTGTTTCTATTTCCCGTTATGGTGGTCAAATGTCCAAAAAACCAAAATTTGGGAAATTGCAGAATTTTTCCATTGTTCTCTATATTTTAAATACGCTCGACATTTGAGTTATTATATGGCTATAAACTGATATTAATCAAGAAAGAGTATATATAAGCCCAATATTTTATTCATAAACTTATTTTGTTTGACAATTTTCACAAAAATATTATCCCTACCTCTAATTTATTTGAAGTAAATTGCAAAACACCAACCCATGTGTGAAAAAGAGACAATAAATTTTGCTTAAAATAATATAATTCCAATACTGGATGTAAGCTGCTTTTTGATTGGACGTTACAAAAAGTTTACACATCGATAAATCCAACTT
>JARWCS010331935.1:0-20244 GCA_034783895.1 Geukensia demissa | reverse complement strand
GAGAATTTTTAGAGAAAAGATATTATGTGTATTCCAATGCATTCTGGTGGCCAGTGACAAGGAATGCATGGGTGTGTGTGCTTTCTGATTATTTACTAAAACATCTGTGAACTGATATATTTAAATCCAGGTGTATGTTGACAGACACCATACACAAAACGCTGACATGTATAAGGAATCCATCACAATCTGTTTTCATTTGTAATGTAGAATCTGAATAATTTGTTTAGAATAACATAATTTTTTTCAATATTTCACTGTTAAGGGATTTAAATAAGATAATAACTTATTATTATAATTCATTCAAATTTCTGACATTCTCTCTTTCATTGGACAAGTAGCATCTGTTAATTTTTACTAAATCTACTATAGCCCCGCCCTTTCTTTAGCAACACATGACAATGTCTAAAATTATTAACCGTCTAACCCGAAGTTTGAAATTATCACCCTACTTTACCCGAACATTGCCGAGATGCTTAAATTATCGCCCCACTTAACACGAAGTTTGAAATTATCAAAACCCGAACATTGCCGAAAGCCTAAATAGAATCACCTACCTTGACCCGAAGATTGCCGATCCGGAAATATCATTATCTGCTCCGACCGAGATTCTTATTTTCTTACTATTTCCGTCAACTAGCAGACGTTTGATGTTAATAAACTGTTTTCAGTTATCTTATGACTTTAAATTATTATTAATTTACTAATTATCACAGGCATTTGGGCATTCAGTATAATAGAAAACATACTGCCCTTGGATGAAGGTGTTAGGGTGATTAACACACTCGAATAAAAAATTATCACCCTCGACGTTGTCTCGGGAGATAATTTTTCCCTCGTGTGTTAATCTACCTTAACAACTTATCCAAGGGCAATATGTTAATATTAACGGGAAGGCTTCGAGAAGTATTGCACGTAGTAGATATCCGTGCCGTCGGATTTGGCTTTGCATTCCGATTTGTTTGGATTTGAGAGCTTCTTTCACTATGCTTTAATCTTTGACTTTCTATGTTTCGGTTCTAATGCTGCTGAAGAGTGGTTACTCCTTGCAATGTTCATTTAGAATACCAAAACTTTTCATAGTTATTCAATATTGGTAGTTTTGAATTATTATAATGAGAATTTTTATTACTATTTTTAATTTATAGAATAAAATTGAATAACTCAATGTTTAGATGATATTTTGAAATACGAAAATTAACTGGTTATGAATGTGATCAATATATATACAGAACATATAAACATTTTAAGGTCGAGCACATTACCCTTCGGTAATTTGTGATAGTTAAATAGCTAAAGGAGTAATGATTATCATGACAACACATCCCGTTAGCTACTAATAATAATAATCAATCAGTGGTTGTCTTCACTTAAAACGTTGAAATAACGGAAGTATTGTAACTTGTATCACATAACGCATGTCTTTACCATCGGATGTTTGCTGTCTAGAGAAAACCACTTATCGTTACTATGTATGGATCTAGGTCCACCTGCGTGGTGGATTTAATGCTAGTGATTAAGATTTTACTACTTAAAACACGTGTATAACGCAAAAGAAAAAAACAAAATTTTCATACATCAGTCTTAAACATGAAATTTAGTAAATAATTTGCATTAAGCCTGGAAGGACTGTACAATTACTTACCCAAAGTTTTTAATTACAGAATAATGTTCAAAAAATATTTTGAATTGATACAAACAGTCCAAAGAAATATAGATTCTCTTTCTGCTTACAGACAGTTACAGAATTTCTCCACTTGAGATAGTTAGATTCTTAAAGTTTAAAGCCCGAGCCTTGGCCAGTTTTAAAATCATTAAATTTAACTATCGAGAGTGGAGAAATATTCCATAACCGACTGTTAGCAGAAGGAGAATCTGTTTTTTCTATGAATAAAACCACCAAAACGTTGTTTTCTTCAAATCCCTCTTTGGGAACCCCATTCTTTGGTACATTGCGTATCCATGGTATCACCGATGAATACTTTGTAATTCAAGAAAACGACACATAGGAAAAATACAAAATTTCGTTTAAAGACTTCTTACCAAAAAAGGAGTTCACACATTAATAATAAAAATTTCTGTCCGGCTAGAAAATAAGATATAAGCGATAAACTGAATGGTATTATAACGACAACTCTGGTGACAATGATGTTACGTCTTTAAACAAGTTAAGGCATTGCATGTTTTAAATGAAGAAATTCTGAAACATGCGAAGAATGGTATTTTTAAGTTTGAAGGAACTCACAGATAAAATGTATAATGTTTTCGTGCTGGAAATATTGTTTTGAATGTATCAATTGGATTGTGATGGAAATCTCACGCTGGAATTTAACCAACGGTCGGTTAAACATATTAAGAAAAGGAGAAAATAAATCATTCTTGCCTATACATTTACGAACTGCTATCCATGGCCGTAGATGTGTTCTTTATGGCACGTCATATGGTCAATGTTTAAAACAACTCACCATTTACATAGAGGGTCGTACGGTTTGATTTTCTACCAAATGTATCTTTACATATCCAGGTGGACAAATGCATATTTTCAGTCATTAATTTTCCTGGTATAGTAACCGTATATCTGTTGAGCCTACTGTCACATGAATAGTAGTATGCTGTTACACATGTTCCGTTTGACACGCAACTTCCGTTTCCCAATTGAGAAATTATAGTACAAACAGTTGATTTATTAACTATAAATTCTAAAGCGTGTGCAGACACATTTTGACATGTAAGGTTGAATTCTTGTCCAATCGTCGCATTAGGCGATGACGTCGTTAGAAATAATCCTAGCAATTAAATCAAATTATACATATAACATTGTATTACTCGTAAAACAACAAATACATTTATTGGCACCACAGTTTAATTTTTGTTTATATCTGTCATCTCACCCTGGTTTTTGTAGGGTTTTTGTAGGGTTCGTGTTACTCCAGCTTTAGTTTTCAGTGTAATGTTTTATGTTCTATGTTTGTCTTTCGTTTCATTTTGTTGGGCATGGTCTTGTCTGTCTTAACGATTTCTGTCTGCCTCTTTGGTATCTTCGAATTCCTTTTTCCTGTCACTAACAATGCTAAGAACCACATTATGGTAGCAGGTATCACAATACAAATAATTCATTAAGTTTTACTGTTTAACAAACTTGCCATATACAAACTTCCTTTTCTTCAAGATAGGATTCAACTAGCAAGGCATCATTAGGGAATATTAGTATAAAGAAACAATATACAGGAATTAAAATGGATGATGTAACATTCATCATTTGATGATAAATCTGCGATCATTTCAAGTAAAAGTTTGTTTAGTATGTTTAGCAAGAATTACCGTCTTAATGCAGATTGCGTTTTCAAATAGGTTACTTCCGCTTTGCCTAAATTATTCGCAGTAATATTTTTTGACATGTATTATGCATTGCTGTGTGTTTGTATAGTTTTGAAATATTGTTTTCGACATCACGTATTTGGGTGCAATATAAGTAATCCTATTGACAAAAATTCTAAACACGCATCATAAAGATAGAAAAACTAACAAATGTAGGAATATTTGCAACATTCACTCTTCATGGGCAGTCCACGTAATTTCCAGTTTGAAATAAAGTCATGTCCTGGCTACTCATCCTTCCAAATTAAAAAAATAATGGTTGCTTAGAACTTTCAGATGGTTGCTAGAAGCTTTTAACTTGAACTTGATCTCTGTTTGTCGGACGTACTAAGTTGAACATTTTTCGATCCTAAGTGTTTTCAATCTCCTACCATATGTGTCATATCACAAAAAAACCTCCATTTTAGCCCGATAACAGGTTGATGGACTCTTGGTACATAACGCTTAGTCCAATAATATTGGTCTTAATTAGCAAATGTAGATCGCTCTAAGACACATATAGTCTTTTTTTCCATATTCACGAAAAACAAGTAGTTATTAAGGAACGGGCAAAAATACAATATCCGGCAGCAATCATGTAATTTTCAAACTACTCATAGCTTTTGAAATAAAAAATGATAAGGTTGCGAAGGACATTTTAATGGTTGAAAGTGGTTTGGTCTATGCCTTTATGGTCCTTTGTTATCCTGACTATCAAAAACAATTTTGCAACAAAAACTGTTTTGGATCCTTGCATCATGCTGCTTTGTCTAATATTATAACGCCTCGGTGGTATAATGCTTAGCGTGCTTGCCTCGAGTGCTGAAGGTCGTTGGTTCGATTCCCATCCGGGTTAAAGCTAAAACATTAAATTGGTATGTGCTGCTAAAATCTAAGCATACATCATTTAAGAGTAAGAGCAAAGACGCGTTTGCCAAGAGTAAAAAAAAGTGTTTGGGTTAACTGGCATGTCTACATGCGGGCTGCTGGTTTCGTTTCCCAGCACATTAAAAAATCTGGCTAAGCGCCGAGAACGAAGTAGGCTTCATTCATTTTAACTTATGAAAGAAACGAGGAAGAATGGGAATGACATTAATTGTCACACGAAATACACTTAGGTCTCGCGAAGGATCAGGAGGAGCCTAAATAAATGTGTATACATAGTATTGGAATTTTATTTTGATTTTATGCAATGTTTATTTCGTTTAAATGAACTTTGTGTACCAAGTTATCATTTTCTTAAATAATACTTATTATGAGTACTCTAAGAAACACCTACCTAGACTTTTCTTTTTAAAGCAAAGAAATGATGATAATAACACAAAGAGGAACATTTTCATTGCATCTCTGCAAAATTATAATAATGGTGGTTATCGAATTTAACTTCAACTTCCTCTTAATCTTTCTAAAACATTGTTATAGGTCAGTGGTTTTTTTTGTTATAGATCACCTGTCATCATTTAAATGTATATCAATCTTTTTATAGGTAATGTCAAATTAGGTCACAATTGGAAATGACTATTTTGGAGTGGTCTAGGTAGTAGATTTAAACTTACCTGTACAGATCACTGTAGCCTATCACTTATACGGTGTGAGCTGTCGCCTGACTTTGTATCATACAAAGACGGGTTGAGTTTAACTCGCATCGCACGTGATAAGGTTTGTCAGTAACCTACTCAAGGTTGTGGTTCTCTCCGGGTACTCTGGCTTCCACCACCAGTAAAACTGACCCCCGCGATTTTACTGAAGTATTGTTGACAGTAGTGTTAAACCCCAATCAAAAAAACAAACATATGGGCATTTTGCATAATTATGCTTTTTAAATGCAAGTCCCGACAAACTTTCTTCAAATAAGAAAATATCCGTATAGGTTAAAGTAATTTTTCTTCGGATTTTACTTTGAAACTAAAGAAGATATAAATGTTTACTATCAAACGGAAATAACCTCTAAGTATTTATATCACTTCATATAAATTCAAGAAATTACCTCCTGGATAACATTGTTCTCTTTATAAAAATGAACCGGAATAATCTTCTTTTAACTGATTGTCAGTTTACTAGTTCATTTGACAACTGTATCGGTATATACCGCAAATATCAGAATTCTTATTGAAAATATGGTATAATTGTCCATTAGACAGCCATCTAAAAACGTTTATCTAAAAAGGGAACAAAACAAATCTGGTCTACTACGTACATAATATTTTCTTGCTGATTTCACATTTGACTGAAGGGCCTCACTCATTCTTGGATACAGAGAAACTATGCACTCACAATGGATTGAATAAGCTGTAAGTAAGCACTTCTCTTAGTGGTCAATTTATCTTTAAAAATAACAATTGATAAAATACTCGAATTCGCACGTTTGTTAATACCGAAACTTTCAATCTTTTTTCAAATAATGAATGACAGTAAAAAAGTATTGCACTTTATTTCTTTACATAATCTTGTTAGAAAAAACAAATGCCCATTATTTTTTTCTAACAGAAAAATGTTTTTAATTTTGTAGAAGTGACGTCACAATGGGTAATTTCTATTATGGTTGATTTGCCTCTATCTGTCCCTTGAGCGCTACAAAGCATAGCGTAGGAAGCCAGTGGGAAGCACTAGTCAGTCTAATTTCACATTCAGTGTTTTCCACTATAGGTGCCTTGCGCATGACAGAAGGTGTTAAGCCTACCGGGCTTGCTGACCTTAGATATGATTTATAAAGTAGTTCATGGAGTTCAATCCTTTGGTATTGTTTTGTCCATCTTGTTTTTGTCTTTAGACTATGCAATTGGTTCATTCGGATGGGTATTATACACGTGACTTTAATGTATTTATGCGTTTAAACTCTTATTAAGCAATCATTAAATAACATATCAAACAGTATTCAATAAAACCCGCATCCGTTCATCTTTCATTTAATTTATTCTTCTTAAAAAAACAAAAATAAACATTGTCTGTACCACTGTACCTTCTCCGGTCTAGTCTAGATGAGATAGTTAGGTCGACAAAATGAGTTGAATGTTGTCCATTAATATCCATGTACTTGTTGTTCTAATTAATTATAAAACTCTCTACAGTGATCTCGATTCTTATTTTTTATCTTTTTAACGCAGAAAATTAGGATAAATTGTTTCTTGATCATATTAAACATACAAAGTTTTAATTACCGGTTTTAACTGTCTGAAAGAATTTTTTCTTTTGATTTTTATGCGGTTCTTTATTTAGATTTAAAATGGACTGAAAAGATTATCATAAGTTCCAAACTTTTATGAAAAAGTCTTAATGCCCCTATTTATTTTAGGAAAAAATAACATTCAATACGTGATTCAAATGCAAACTATAATTATGGATATTGCGGTTGGTTTTTTAACGTCATAGTTCATTTCATCCGTATCACACTAGCATCTCAACCTTTCCGTTTCTTTCGACTGCATATAAATATAATATTAATCACCTGCATTTGTAATTTTATGATTTAAATTTAAGGTTTCTTTTCATACTTTTAATTAGTCTTTTTACACGCTTTCTTTTCAACTACTTGTATATGAAACAAATTGGAAATATAAACATACAACACTTGTTCTGCATAAAACTGTTTGTTAAACCAATAATTCTCAATAAATCGAGAATAATATTTACTTCAAAGACAAGGCCTTAAATTACATCTCCCTTAATTACCTACCATCTGCTATGAGCAATAAGCAAAATGTTTCAGTTAACAGTCTAAGCATGCGTAAAATATTTATGTTAGCTGCAATAGTAAATATATCTGCAGTAAATAATATTTATATAATAACGTTGTGTTAAGCAATATGCGGAAATAGTAGCTAAGGCTGAAGAAATATTGCACGACCCGATCTTTAAAGTATCAGATGTTACAAGTCTTACATAAAATTAATTATATATTTGATTAATATATTAACATTAATATTTATATCTGAAAATTAACTTAACAGTGTTAGGGTTGAAATTTGTAACTGAAAATATTTGTCCTACCATCAGCGGGATTTGAATTAAAGCTTGCCTGCACTGTGTTTAGAGCCCTCGACACTCGGTCATTTAGGCCTTTTATATTATTCTATAACGTTAAAATTTAAAATTGAAGGTCCAAATGGAAGTTTTACTGCCTATTTGTAGACAAATAATAAAATGTTCACGATAAATAATCATCTAAAACTTTAACTTCAAGCAATTTCTATAAGGGCCTTTTACAGCTTGCCGTAGGGTGTGAGTTGAATGCCTTAGAAAGCTAGTACTTGTATTTTATACGTTTTGGAGACAATCATACCACATCATCTTTTCTCCATATAAGGACACGTTGACGCAAACTCTATTGTCTATCTTTTTTTTTTTTTTTTTTTTTTTTTTTTTTTTTTTTTTTTTAAATCTTATTACCAAATCTGTAAAATAAAAAAGCTGGTAGATGATTGGTCGAAAAACAAGTATCATTACAGTCAACATTGAGAGTGTTAGTTTGTTTTTCTCTATAATGATTATCTTTATTACACCCGAATCAAATGGCATTATATGTCCATAATACAAATATTTCCTCTCTGAAGAGGGATCTTCAGTTTGAAGACCACATTATTTATCTAGCCAGTTTGAAATCAACCATCAAGTAGCAAATTCAAATATTTTGGTTGAGCACTGTCTTAAACAAACGAAAAGAAAAAGTTCTAATACAAATCCAGAAAGGCCAGGTTGTCGTAAGTTTAACTTTTGGTTTTTTCAGGTCAGATTTAAGCTTTTTTCTATAACCTGCTATACCATATTCACAGCTTAAGTAGTATCTAAAAAACTATAAAGAAAAACAGATTAAATGGGCTAGGTTACATTTATAAGTATTAATTACTGCTTGTCTTATTTATATTAAGTTAAGTAAAAGTTTCATTAGCAATTTTCTTTCTTATAATCATCAAATTTTTATTTAATTATAAACTGTATCAATAATTCGATACAATTAAAAAAATATTTGTAAATATGCAACTTAAAGTATCCTTTCTAAATAAAAATATAAATAGTCAAGTGAAATTCCTCTACACGTTCTCAACCATACAGACATTTTCTTTTCGCGGCCACCTCGTTCGAAAGGCTACTTTCCAACTGCAAATGAACTGACCTGTCTAGAGTTGAGCTATGTTTGTCTTTCGTTTCATTTTGTGGGCCATGGTCATGTCTGTCGTCCGACTCAACAATTTCTCTCTGCCTCTTTGGTATCTTCGAATTCCTATTGTACTGCATTCCTAAATTTCACTTAAATTACCTATCATCTTGTTATTTATTATCAGCTGGCTGCCATTATTTCAGTAGTGTAAAACAATTTCTTGTCTCCTGAGATATGGAACGTCAGTGTAAACTGTCGAGAACTCAGCAAAACACAAGAGTAGCGGGTGTTTATCTTTAAGAATCGCCAATATCCTGTAAGATACTGCCTTAATTGTCTATATTAATACCCGAAGCTATGCTTAACATCGTATTGCTTTGCAAAGGAGGTATAGAGCGTAAAACGAACAGAGTAACGCTAACGCTAACAATATCGGCTCTTTTTTCGAACTGATTGAAAACAAACTCTTCAGAAATTAAGTCATTCGAAAAATGGAAATTCCCAAGGTGTAAATGCACCTGATTTAAAGCAAACATAGAATATAAGTAAGATTTCAAGGTTGACAGATTTAAGGTTTTGTCCGTCATAGTCACGATGA
The DNA here is from genome assembly GCA_034783895.1 of Geukensia demissa. Classification (NCBI taxonomy): domain Eukaryota; kingdom Metazoa; phylum Mollusca; class Bivalvia; order Mytilida; family Mytilidae; genus Geukensia; species Geukensia demissa. The sequence goes on along the minus strand of JARWCS010331935.1, from coordinate 11,194 downwards.
ATAAATAGAGCGACTCATTCGTAATCTCATCAGTATAGAAAGTGAAACTGAAGGTGAAAGACGCGCGTAGCAGACGACTTTATTATTTTTCAAATTATTATTTGATTTGAATATAAAACGATAAATAATTGTGTTGAATATTACAGTATTTATATACAGATACTGATTTGATCAGAAATAGAACGTACTATTAACCATTGAGCTGTTTAGTAGTTTAGTTTTAACCTAAAAATAGAGTAAAAAATAGAAATAGTTGTAAACAAGGAGGGTTGCAAAATATCATCTAGAACAAGGCCATACCGTGGTGCAATATCGAAATATTTATTATTTCTCAACAGAAAGCAACTAATCGTAAAGATAAACAGCACGGTAAAGATCTGAATTCAAACCGGTAGTTTATAAATTGCACAAGAAGTAGCCGCAAATCAACATTTTGCTATCAACTCGGCCTTCAAAACAACAATCCCTTTGTTACATTGGCCACATAATCTTTGCAATGTTTTTGTCATACAGATGGGTATTTACTCTACACATCACTACAGTTTTTATCGACAATAAACACAGGTATGGCTTTCTTCTAATCGTGTCTTTAATTTCTATTTTCTACTTTTACATTACAGGAATTACCTGGAGTTCTAACAATAATTCTAAAACTAGATTTGAATCAATTTGTTTGGAGAGGCCTTAGTTAATATTTGTGTTGCGCACAGGACAGGGGGTTGTTACCCTTCATGAACACCTGATCCCACTCCTGTTCTGTAAAGGAGTTATGGATTCCAAGCTTTTGTCCTTTTTGTTTACGTTTTATCTTTTAGTTTGTTTCAAGTTTGTCTCGTCTGTTTCGACCATGCACTTTTGATCTCTCGCGTGGGTATTCTTCTCTGGCTTTCAACACCTTCAGTGTTCTTAAAGTATTTGTAATGCAGTTAATATAGAAATAACGCAATAGCTGCATTTTCCATGAATTTTGAACATCGAACAACCTTTACGTACCTGCGTTGTTTGAGAAATTAACGATTGAGTGAGCGGACGCCAAGTGTTGTAAACATGTCTGGTACCCTAATGCTTACCGAGATACATGTAAAGAGAAAAACACAGTAAAAACCAGTGTTATTGCTTTATTATCGGCTTTTCATTATTTTGTATGAAAAGATCGTTGATATGATATGTGAAGAAACTGCAGAAATGATATCAAAACAATACCTAACTCATCATTTCTTGTTCTTCTTTGTAGCCTTTCTAGATACCATAATAATTGCTTGGATCTTTAGTTTTTGTTCTGGTCAATATGTAATATCATACAAATTATATTAAACATTTTTCACGGAGCGGTCTCAAAGCAATGGGAGGTGCAAAACCTCCATCTTCTGGTGGTGATATATAAAAATACCTCCATTTTTCTCGGCATAGGTGACATAAAACAAAATAGATTTAGGATAAGGAATAAAAAGTCAACAATTATTTGTTATTGTCAAGGACAATAAAGAAAAATACGGATGACTTATTTTCTTCTCACACTTCTCAACTTGCTTCACAAATCAATAGGGCCTGGGCGCTAAGTGGTCTAGGGAGTTAATTTAAACTTTCCTGCACATACCATTGTAGCTTATCACCTATACGGCGTGAGTTTGAGCCTGACTTTGTACCATACAAAAACAGGTTTCGTGCAAGTCGCATCGCACGGGATGAGGTTTATCGGTAACTTTCGCAAGTTCAGTGAATCTTCCTCAATCAGTACAAATGACCGCGGCAATATGGCTGAAATATTGTTGAAAGTGGCGCTAAACCCTAATAAAACAAATAAACAAACAAATCCATAAGCCAATGGTTAATAATAGAAAGTCATTAAATTAACTTCCCCTGACATTGGTTGATTCTTTAAAATGAAAGAACCTCCTAATCCCCTGTTTACATATGAAAATGATAAAATTTAATGATTTATTTTAAATCCTTACAGATTCACGAATTGAAGATTTTACAAATTTCAAATATGTTCTATTGTAATATACCTAAATTCTATATCGTTTCACAGCACATATTTTGGAAGGATGTGAAATTGGTTTACATCAGCCCGATGAGGTTTTCCTCTTATATGATCTATCGATTATTTAAACGTTCAAACGCTTGACATTTTCATACATTGTTGATGACAGCAATTAGCTTTAATGACTCCTCCTACATAACAGATTAGAAATACATGAATCTCGTAGCCGGATTTTATTAATGTTAAAATTGATATTTGTGCGTGCTCATATTGTTCTATGGCACAAACTAACGTAAAGTAGTTTTCATAATCGAAGAATGCTGTTTTAACTTTATGCTATTAAGATTTTTCCTTATGGATGAAAAAGCTCAATCAAAGCAAAAATTCGTCCGTCAATATGCGTTTCGTGATGAAGTATTTCCAATGTAAAATAAGTTTATTGAATGGAAGTAGATGTCTGCTATTGATGCATTCAGGAAATTCACGTCAATACAGGATTTCAGTTTGGTTAAAATAGAAAAATAATTTCATTCGTTTTGAAAACATGCATTCAAGCGTGACTTTCTGAAAGAGACATTTCAATCACATTGCATTTTACAGTTCATAATATTGACTTGGCTTACCAATAACTTGGTTTTAACGAAAAAGTATAACAATTATCCATCAGTGAATGTTAAAAGAAATAAGGCTGTGGTAAGATATATGGTGTTCCAGCTGTATGTCATGGTGAATAGTCCAAACAATGCTTTGGATTGTATTCGATGAAAAATTTCGGCGACCAATCGATCATTTGGTAGCAGTGAAATATTTTATTAAAATATAAGGAAAGCACGATTTCATGTGAAAACAGATAGCTAAATTCTTGGTGCAGAATGCTTAAAGATATATTTCCTGCGTCATCTTAGGTGTGACTGTTTTGTCTTTCCGGTTCTTAACTATAAGTGCTTATTTGAAAGTTTGAATTCTTCTGTAATGTACTGAAGGATTTTCATTTTTTTGTCTTGATCTATTTGATTTTAAACGAATGTTGGAATTAATCTACAGAACTTGTTTGAAATTGTGTGATTAATTAGAAGCGAATTGTGTTATTGTTTCTTGTTTCGTACTCTCGGATTTCAAATAAACTAAAGGTAACAGCTTACCTAGAAATTATGCGGTGCACAATACAGGAAAGATTTGGATTGTGTCTTTCTGGCATATGTTCTATTTCATTTCTTTTAAATATAAATCTACAAAACTAAATTGTGTGTCTATTTAGTAATTACAAGCCAATAACATTGGTTTAAAACTAACGTTTCGAGATTCAATCGTATTATCAAAAGTGTGAACTGTAAAAAACATACGACAACTGTTGGTCTTTCATGTTACATATATATCGATAGAAGTATATAGGAATTTGAAAAAAAAACTTGAAAATGGAGAAGCCACAATACATAAAATTTTTAGCTATTCGCATGGGACCTGATGGCGAGATTGACGATAACATTGAAGTTATTTCGACCGAAGTTGAAGTATTGGAAAACACACTTCCTCCTTTGCGAAAACCTCGAAAATCTATTCTAGACGATATAAAAATATTTCAAGACGAAGCCACACGAAAAAAATTGACAAGAGGTATTATGCTTATTGGAAGTATTTTCATTTTATTAAGTGGAATATTAGTGATCGTTTCTCTGAAAATGTCGAAAGATATCGATGAAGTAGGTAAGAATGCTATAAATGTTTTAATATTTGAAAAATTAATTAATGGTTTGACGTCAATTTTAGTTTTGATACCTACACAAATTCTCTATTTTTCCTCTAAAATACTATAGTATAATGGGATGTTTATTGCAACAGAGATTTTCTGCAACAAACGAATTGCCATTTTCGTCAATCTCAATCTCAGATTAATTTTAGAGAAATCCAAGGATGCTATCATTTTTGTGACATTAACGACACCGTTTTAATACTTTGATATTGCGAAAGGGTAAACACCCTGTTTTATTTGAAATTACACATTTACAGTTAAAATCATATCATCACACAACGGGTATTATAGAGAAACATTATGTGTGAAGTTTTCATGTATCAATATTTTTCGTATTATATGAGTATTGTTTTCCTTTGCAGTGCGAAATTCTAACGAACTTCTAAGAAAGAAAGATAATCCAGAGACACCTGTTCTACATCAAAGTCTGGAAGTTTTCAACAGGAATTCCTCAGTCAGTTGATATTGGCATTGAAATTATACTCAACTAGATAATTTGACCAGTGCTCTATGCAAAATGACGGCAACATAAAATACAATAAAAACATTTTCGTATAAAAATGCCATTATATTCTGGAATTCGTTTTCGCCGTTTTTAAACTGAATTTTTGTATTATGCAACAACATTCAGTTTTCGAATTTTCCAAATATCATTTCGGTTTCGTAGAGTAAATAGGTTAAGAGTTATTGTCATATGTTAAGATGTAAAATTTTGAAATGGACAAAACAGTTTTGTAATTAAACTGATCATTACACTTTTACCGTTTGTTCGGATTTTAATGTAATACCTATCAATGATAGCTTAGTTTACCATAGGTTCCTTATTTATTGTCAGACTGAGATTATTTATTTGATGTGTAGGACGTTAATAACCCCAAGTATGGCTTGTCCCATGTGCATGAACTATTGCAAATGACAATTAACTACGCTGTGATTCACTTTAATAGAAAAGTGTTTTTTTAAAGATAGCAGTATGTTTTTACTTTAGTTTAATAAATTTAATAAGATCTTTAGTTCTTCATTCCATTTAGATTGATGCGCTGCACGATTGTGTCAGAAAAAGAGTTATATACAGTTAATTTTTGTTTTCATTTTAAGCTTTAACCTTACTACAGGCATCTGGTTAATTTAAATTCTGTTCTCGTTTTAACAAAATTCTATCATAAATATACAGATAAAATTTGGTTGCACATGCAGTACTAAATGGCACTATTTAAAAATCATTAAAATATTGTCTTCTCTGGTATCAACATAGACTGTCTGATTAATACTTATTATTTTGTGAATATTTTGTCCTACAGGCTGTCGATAATTTCGCAATATCGTTTTTTCTTTGGCTATGAATGATATTTTACACTAAATCAAACGGGGCGTGTTTTGATTGATGTCGTAGCTTGCGAGGGCCAGATTTGTTATCATCTTTCTTTGGATTTTGAATTACCTGTCAGAAAGTGCGAGTACTTTTTCGAGGTTGGTACATGTTGTTGTGTTTTGTTTTATTTGTTATTGTCTGTGCACTATGTATCGACTTCAAAAGTAATCTTATTCAGTTGATTTTTCATTATTTGGTTTTATGCAGTTTGACACACCACTGTCCAAAGTTAGGAGGAGGTTTGAGTTCTCTTAAACATGTTAAACCCCGCCACATAATTTCTATCCCAAACCACCAACCTGTAATCCAACGGATATCGTGGTTTTTATGTATAAGTGTTACTTGGTTTGTATTGTTTACATATATTTTGCCGATAGTTGTTATATTTGAACATCATAAAATTTTATTTTGAGGCCTTTTTCTGTGTGCCGTAGGGTGCGAACATGTTTCCATTATTGAAGGTCTTAGGACAACCTGTAGAAGTTTGAGATTTTCAAGTTTTGGATGGCTGTGTGAAGGACAATCACATCACACCCCTCTTTTGTATACTGCACCAGAAATTAAAGCAAATTTCAGTAAAATGCTGCTCCAGAAACTTGCAGTATTGTTTCGGCAGACAAATTTGGCAGTTTTCTGGCAAAAAATCTATCCGAAATGAACACAAACAATGTGTAAAAAGATATTATTAAAAGATAACAAAAATGTTATATAGAACAACTTCATTTAAGATAGATAACTATTTAAACGGGTAGTAACTCTTATGTGCAATTTGGGAATACATATTTATATCCCGAAAATGCAAACTAACTTTCCTGTTATCTTTTAAAAAGTGAAATATCAATAAAAATATGAACAATCATGTAAATGTAACAGACTGAAAACAACTTGTAGGTATTTAGAAACAGTATATGTTCATTCATATAAGATTTGAAATCCGTCCTACGCTACATGTCATCTGTTCACAATTTCTCTATCCACCATTACAATTAAGACAATAAAATTGGTTTGGCTAGTTTTACATTTTTTTTATGATAATAAACAATCTTCAAATCAATTTTCCTGCTTGAAAATATTGGAGTCATTTTCTTTTATCAACGATAAAATGGCATTTCACAATGCAGTGAACTTAAGTATTTTAACTCAATGCGGAACTATTTCCAACATTGTTTGTCATTTCTTATTCCCAAACCATCTACTGATGCGTTTCCTAATTGTTAGCGCTTTTGGTTTCACCCAATAGCCGAAGAATGTTCCAGCACCAAATCTAGCAACAATCGCTAAATATATTTGATTTCTGGTGTATGTGGGTTCTGGTAAAAGCAAAGCATCTCCAATGCTTCGTAGTCTTTGATATCCATTTGAGATATATGACCAATTCGACTGAAACATAAAAAAAGTATTTCATTGAAAAAATTAATACTGAAGAATATACAACCCCACAACATGTCTAAACTAGGTTTCTCTAGTCAGGATTTTATATGTTAAATATTTTGTTTCATGCAAATTTTTGATAAAATTCACAATCATCTTTAGTTTTTAGTGTATTGTTGTGTGTTCTATATTTGTCTTCTGTTTCATTTTGTTGGCCATAGTCATGTCTGTCTTCTGACTTAACGACTTCTGTGTGCCCCTTTGGTATCTTTGAATTCCTTTCAGTATACATTTGAAATCGTTACATTTATTTGTGACTATTTTAAACTTTATTACAAGAAGTGGAATTCACCCCCTATTAAAAGCTAAAGCTATTTTTTTTTAAATCAGTGTTTAATATACGTGTAGATGATTTTGAAAAACAAAACATTTTTGCAATTGTGTATGAACTACAATTTGTCTCAATATATATGATATAAGGGTTTATTCCTGATTGTCCAACTTTTTAACATGATGAAGTTATGATTGTCCTACAGTAATGGCTGTTATTCAAACAAATATATGGTAAACATTATTAGTCGGGGGCAGCAGGTGGTCTTTATTTAAAAAATAAATAACAGATGTGTGGGATGAAATAGATATAAAATTTGGTTTTCTTAAATATATATATTTTATTTTTTCAACATAATTATTTTTTATAATATGGTTTTGGAATTTTTTATTTAAAGAAATAATATACATATTTTGAAGAAATAACATTAGAACATCAAAACTTTAATTTCTAGTATAGAACACCCCTTTAAAACATCAAACCTATCTTTAAAACATGTCCTCAATAACCATGTTAACCAAAAGGTTTTAGTCTTAATCAAAACATTTCTGATGGTCCAACACTTTTTCGCCTGTTTAACCTGTAATTTTCAAATGTTGGATAATCAGAAAGACACCGATATAAGATCACATTTCTTGACATATCGTTATAAATATAAAGATAGTTGTTGGACGGTAAATGATCTAGACTATTCTATTATTAAAAAACTTCCTTACCTAATTATCAATAAATTTGGCATTGCATCCATCATGTTTTTCCTCACGTTCATTAAAATTAAGTCGGACATACTGTGTTTCATACATCTCGTGATGAAATGTTTTAAGTCTTCCGGAATCTTTTCCCGAGCTTTCTTTTAGTAACTGCGAGCATTCAATTGGGAGTGTCTCCTTTTTGCATCTTGTTTTATTGAGTGTAATTATTGTTATTCATGTAATTTTTAGTCGGATAGTGTGATTTTGAATCTGTTACCCTTTTGATTTCGTTGATTTATTTCGCTTGACCACTCGTTGGGATACGGTTTGGATCCCACTAAACAATTTCAACTCCACCACATGTCTTATGTGTCTGTAGTACCTTGGCTGGGATAGCATTCCCCCGTGCACCCCCCATATCTCTATGGGACTAACTTTTTTGTCGCCTAAAGCATCCCATTAATGAAACATCATGTTAAGATAAAAAAAATGTAAACGCATTAATTTTGTGATTTGGGGGTCTTTTTATGGACCTGAATGATATTTTTGTCATTCAAGTAGACTTAGCGTATGATCGACAAGGTCTTTGTATTGTCTTTCCAAAAATGTCTAGTTATATTGATTTAAGCTACGAAAAAAGTTGTGGCTAAAATAGTAGCCCTACCCCAACATATCTTTGAAAAGTTTTTAGTCCGTCAACTCTCATATATTTGCCAATGTGACTTTATAGGCAGATTTTTTTATGTTTCTTAATACATTTGATTTCATTTTGGAAAAATGCAGAATTTTCCCATTTTTCTCTATATTTTAAATACGCTCGACATTTGAGTTATTATATGGCTATAAACCGATATTAATTAGGTAATTGTATATATAAGGCCTCAAATGAACCCAATGTTTTATTCATGAAAAGATTTTGATTGGCATTTTTTTGCAAAAATATTACCCCTACCCCTAATTTATTTGAAATAAATTGCAAAACACCAACCAATGTGTGAAAAATATATTTTGCTTCAAATAATGTAAATTATTTTTTAACTATAATAAAAAGCATAATCTTATCATGTTTACCCCATTTTCCCCGAATTATGACCTTAGTAATTGCGATATGTTAGATATGCTTGACATATGAGTTCTTGTATGACTATAAACTGATATCAGTTAAGTAAAAGTGTATATAAAGCATCGAATGAACCCAAAATTTCATTCATAAAATGATTTTAATAGGTTGTTTGTGCGAAAATAATACCTCTTACCCCTATTTTTTAATTGATTTGCCAAACTACAAGCCATCTGTGAAAACTAAGTTTGGTTTTGAATAATGTAAATTATTTTCTAATTATAATACAAAACATCATTTATCATGTTAACACCGTTTTTATCTGAATTTAGACAAAGCACTGTGCAAAATGGGTGATAAACAGATTTTAGATTTCTAATAAATTTTCTTTTAGCAAATAGAAAGTTTCTTCTGGCAAAAATAATAATATTTATTACAAATAAAAGATTTACAGATATTTTCAAGTCAAAATGTATGAAAAAAATGTATTTTATATGTTGTTATTGTCAGAGAATCCCTGTTTACCAAAAAACAAATGAGCTTAAAGTAGTAGTTGAACAAGATTTTGTGTCAATCAAAAACTTATTGTTTACAACTTTTTATGAGCATTTATTTTTCTAATTAGTATTTCATGTATTTATTTGCTAACTTCAATGGTTTGTGCTTTGCAAAATAATGATTGGAGCTATAGACTAGGTGAACATTTCGGTTCCTGGTAGCATTTTCAGCTCTTTGTGGCAAAAAATTGTGTTAACGAAAAGCCTTTTTTTAAAAGCCTCTTGTCATTTCAGTTCAACAATGATAAAAATTATATTGTTTGCATAAAAGATATAGGGAAAAACAAATAAAGTCCCACTCCTAATAAGATATGCGTAAAATAACTTATCTACACTTTCTTTAACCAGTTTTTGCTTTCAGCGCTATAAAATGCACCAAATGTTTTATGGCATATAGTTAACAACATTATTACTGTCCTTTTTAAACACCTCAAAATTTATTTTAGTCAGGTTTAGGTGGAAATAATAAACAAATAGTGGTTTTAAAAAATTTCGGTTTTTCCCCCTTTTCTTTATTTCTACTATTACAATATAAAAACAATGTGTGTTGTGACGCAAAATTTCATTTAATTGATTATATCATGTATTATATATCAAATGGGCATTTTATGGCAATCATAAATTTTAATATCAACACATTTTTTCATTAATTTAATGTTTCATATAAAATATCATCAATTAAATGATTTGGTCATAAAATAAAATCCGCACAAAAAACCCACAACTGGATGAAAAGGGAAAGTTAGAAATTTTAAAACCTCTATTTTATAATTCTAATCACATAAAATTAATCAATATACGTTTATACTCTACGTCAAGCTTTTGTGGAGTACAATTTTCGAGCTTAATTAAATTATATTTACGTTTCCGCCTTTGTATTTAATTTAAATCCAAATGAAGAATTACCCCACGGCTAATGGTTCTTGTTTTACACTATGTAGTGGCGTTTTACCTGCTATTATCTGCCCCTAAATTTCTCTACGGAGATTTAACATTGAGGGTTAGCCATCTTTGTTTTTGGCGGGAGCGCTTAAAATTGGCCTAGATAAATTATTTTTAAAAATGCGCATATTTCTTTTATTCGGACCGTCTCTCGCAATTAATATCAGAATAATTAATTATAAAATGGCATTCAGGCGTGCCCCAACGCATTTTTCCAGGTTATTTAATTATAGTTAAATTACTTAATTATTACGCAGCGTTGACAATGTGTACTCCCAGTCTCGCGCTAGCGCGTGGAAAATATCACTTCCGGCAAACAAATTGCTAACTTTACCATGTAAAATCCCGGTAGAGAATCAAAAACTCGGCGCAGCTTAAAATAAATCATGTTTGTTAAAAAGTATCATTGCAACATGCTTGCACTTTTTTCAATCTACAAAATAAACACTATTTTATAAGAATACGGTAAACAGTTTTTCTTTCATAACCTTTTTACCCGTTCCAACAATCTCTGACTTAAGGTATAGATGATTTTAATGGTATGGGAAATAACATTTTTGACCTTGTGACCATAAATTGATTATGGTTATATTATATATAAATCTTCAAACGAAAAACTAAAGGGAAAATTATTCATTTTGTATTAAAAGATTTTTAAAAGGGGCTGACTCTTTCTTGAGTTTTTTTTATCGATATGGCTCATGCGAATAACATTATGTTATAACTGCTTAACTGGCCATGGCAAGACATAGAATTTTGACAAATACCTTATTTGTGGAATTTTTACTATGTTTACATGCTTTTTATCGCCCTTAGAGCAGAAATGGAACCAAACATAAAGAAAAGTTGCAACAGTATCAAGCTGCACTGATTATTTTCTAATACACAAACTTCTTTAATGTAGCAAAAACACTTACATTACTTGACCGAGAAATTAATACATATATATATATATATATATATATATATATATAAAGTTGTTTAGATGGTACCTAATACCTAAGGGAAATAACTCTGTAAAAATCTAAATGTTTTAATCAAGTATCATTTTATATAAAAAATGAATGCATCCCAGTTATCAAAATTTTTAATGATGAAATTACTATATATCTACTGAAATTATTCCAAAGAAATG
>JARWCS010331906.1:0-12100 GCA_034783895.1 Geukensia demissa | reverse complement strand
TATAATTCTTGATATCAAAAAATCATTTTATGATATCAAGAAATCGAAATTTTGATATCAGAAAATCATTTCTTGATTTCAGAAAATCAATTTATTGATATGAAAAAAAATAAATATTTTGTGATATCAAAAAATCGAATTCTTGATATAAAAAAATCGAATTCCTGATATCAAAAAATCATTTTTTGATATCAAAAAATCCTTTTTTTTATATCAGAAAATAGTCTTCATTTTTTTATATCAAAAATAGAATTTTTGATATCAGGAATTCGATTTTTGTGATATCAGAAAATAATGAATAAATAGTAAAACAGCGCCTTATATATATTTCCATATTTTCATGTCGAATATTTGAAACTTCATTTCAAACATCTTTACACAAGTTGTGAAATAGGCATTTTTACACCGCTCAACGTTCCTGCAAGTATCCTGTAAGATTTTTTTTCAAAGTCATGCCAACGTGTTTCCACACTTCCTTATGTACATATGTATATATTGCTTTGTCATTGTTAAGATTGACAGTTATGATTTTTATGTGTATTATTTCCGTTTTCCATATTAATATTTAACATAATTTTTCATAATAATACAAAGTTTAATTTTATTAATGGTATTACCTCTACTGATCATGACATAGTCACTGGATATCTGGTCATATTCATTTCGTCTGATACATTTATACATGGCACAGATACTTTCATCTTCTACAACCTTGTTTTCATCAATACATTCTCCGTTCACCATACAACCTAAAGAGAAAATTAGATGAAATATCTTAACTAGTTTTTAATCAAGTGCATGGTCAATACAAGGGGAAATTTGACAACCTTTTTCTTTTCAGTTGAATTAATGATTTTAATGTCGTTAAACAATCAATACAGTTAGCAGAAAAGTTTATTTGATTATGTAGGAAAGCAAACAGTACCATATTACTTTAAATAGCATCATGTGCCTTAATGGTTATACAGACCTGCATTGACCAGTCTGTAGTCATACTGAGGGCAGAGATCACCGTCGCAGTTACCGCCCTTGAAGCATTTGTAGTCATAACAGTCTTCTGATTTTCCATCTCCCCATTTAATGCATCTTCCTCCAACGATGCAACCTAAAAAACATCTGAATTAAATAGCTTTACGAAAAATGTCTGCATTGATACTGTTCTTCTATATCAATCGTGTATTTATCAATGCCAATTTTCCTCTGCTGTGGACATGCTGCGGTCTCATTCCTATTATTCAATACCTACTATGGTAAATATTCAAAGAAAATTATCGGTTTGATTAATTCCAGTTAAGCACATTCAATGATTATCTAAGTATGCGGTTTTCATGCCTCTTGACCGGTTTAAAAATATTACCAACCCGGCTGCAAATCAATAAATGATTTATTGATAAATGTGGAATAAATTCCACAACGGCTTCCCTTTTAAAATTTACCGGTATATCCAATTCTTTTCCATTTTCCGCCAACACACTTCAATGTTCGGCATCTCTTCTCTACAACTTTGCCCTCTTCATCGCATGGAGACCCTTTCATTCAAATAAAATTAAAACATGAAAGACTATCTACTGACGTTAAGTTTACAAAGTTGCTTTGTGTCAATCAACTAAGTACCATGTGAAGATGAATTTTACCCAAAAGCGATAAAAACTCACGTAAAATATGTGACATTTTATCAAAACAGACATTTCGCTAATTATCTTGCTATCCAGAAATGCAAATATCCATATAAAGTAATCAAATGGTTGTTTCTTCTTTTCGAATTTGGAGAATAGTTTTTTATATTTTAAGTGGACCGCAAATAAAAGAACATTAACAGCTTAACCACAAACAATCAATATAATTCTTAAAAAATCAAAATGCAAAAACTTTGTTTCATTATCTTTAAACACAAGTATAATATGATTATGATACGTATACTAAAGCTAAGAGTATGTATTTGACTTGCCAACTTTTATGACTGTTTTTTCTTCCAAAACTGAAAATAAAACAATTTAAACACTAAAACCTTGTAAAACGTTACATTCTATAACAACCAAATAAAAATTGTGTTATCTTCCATATTCTATCTATATATTGAAAACAATATGTACTTTTACTTGTTTCGATCAGATTTTTATCATCACATACTCTTGTTTGTCACAACTATCACCTGTACATTAGAGGTAGGTATGTGTACTACCTACGTGAATTTATGTTTTGCAATGAAGCGTACTTAAAATGATACATTTATAAACGATTTTGTTGTACCTTTAAATATGAACATGACATGCTTGTCGTTTTTAACAGGCTTTTTTTATTTTCATACTGCTTTCAGTTACTACATTTGTTTGGTATGAGAGCTACTAATATATATTATGACACAGATTCTCGTGGAAAGGATACCCTAGTGTGACTAAAGGAACCCCCCTTTTACAAAAATTTTCGATTTTTTATTATTTTTGCATGAACCATAACCGAATATTATACCATAAATCAAACAGGGGTTATTGTTCAATCATTTGTTACTATAGGTTTATTGATATAACTGAAGCTGTGGCCAAATACTGCAAATTAGTGTTCTGTTTTTGTTCGAGAGAATCTGTCTAATTGCATGTTAATTAAAGGATTTCCTCATCATCCCAAGTCAAGGGTCTTTTAGTCCACTAAGATTTTGAAAAAAAGCAATTGTAGTAAACCGATAAACTAGACTTGGGGAGATGGGGTTTCCTAGGTTTTTCTTCTTTATTTCTATATCTATGACAACAATTAAACAAAGTAAATCATGTCATTTACAGATTATTGTTGTTGTTTTATTTACAAATTTAAAACCAGTAAACGGAGTGTTGTTTGATTTACTTGTGACATTATGCAAAAATTAATAATAATAATAACGACAACAACAATATTATAATAATAATAATTATTATTATTATTATCATCATTCTTTAAGGTGTGATTGCAAAAACCCTGGACTAAATTATTACTGACTTACCGGTGCAGAGCTTGGCGAATATAATCGCCTGCAAGCTTATCAGGGAGTTATAATCTTCTATCATTTGGATGTTGCCTTCAGCTGGTTGAGACACCATTGCCATTATTTCTTCTGGGTTCTCCTCAAGCTCACGGCCAATGGCAATGGCGTATATATCAACACCATCGTTCTTGAGATTCTTTGCAAAGGGTATTGTGTTTGGCTTATTCAAATTAGACTTTCCGTCAGTAATAACTATAACAACATTAGCGACGTCGTCTCTGTCACCATTTTTTGGCTTAAACAATATATTTCTGGCCATCTCCAACCCTCCGGCGGTGTTAGTTGCCCCTGCAAGATATTTCAATTTTCCGATGTGGTCGACCATGTCGGCGGAAGTCGGGTACCGATTTAACAAGAATTCCAGTTCGACGACGGTGGAAAATGATATAGCACCAACTCGAACAGACCCATCATCGACAGCCGAATGGTTCAAAAACTCCGTCAGGAAAGATTTCAGTTTGCGGAAATTTCCAAAGCCAATGCTGTTCGAGGAATCGATGACGAACACAACGTCAAGTTCACCCATAACACAAGTAACTTTTGGATCTGAAAAGGAAAAAGAACAATATATAAATGAATTATTGAAAGTTCCATGTGATTATATAGTATGGAGAACTAAGAAGACAAAAAGTTGCAACTATCAAATATGTTTTAAGTATACGTAAATATAATATATATAGTGTGTTATTTGGAGGTTCATTTGTGTGATCAGTGCCCGATAAAATAAAGAAATTTATTTTGTTCTCTGGAGATTACTGCAGCGAAAAATAAATTGAAGTTACAATAGCAACGGTTCTAATTGATCAACAAAAAACATAAAATAGCGACAATTGAGTTTTTTTTATTCTATTAAAGTTAATGTTCATTTGATTTAATTAGTGTTTTACGCCACGTCGGCAGTATTTCAGCCATATCGTGGCGAATGTTCATTTGTAACCTCAGTAGGAAGAACTATATATTTTACTGTTTGATTTATTACGGTTTGTTATGCTGGTTATTACCGGAATATCACAGAATATTGTTGGAAGATCAGAGGTAAGTAGTAATAATAAATGGCTATGAATTGACTTTAAACATTTTGCCACATTTTGGTTAGTTAAATATATACATAACTCCGTATTTTATCCTTCTGGAATTCACATGGGAACTTCCGAATAGCCTTAAAAGTATAGTGTATTTTTGCAGCTTCTTTTCATATGAATGTAAATCGAAGGATGGATGCTTATTGAATTATCTATAAAAAAATGGCAAAAAACCAAACAAAAAAACGGCTGCTTCCCAAGTTTCCAATAAACACTGTTATTTTGAATGTGAAATAAATTTGCATATTAAATGATAGTGTTTAGAAAGTAAACTCATACCTTGTGCTGCGACTTGACTCACAGCCGCCAGACCTGCCACCAGTAACAACAAATACCCCGCCATCGCTACAACACAAAAAGCCTTGATTTTATTATAAATCACAACTGAGTTTTATAAGGGTTCGGGTGATATGTGGAATTACGCAATGCTAAATTAGTAATTAAAATTTTAACTAATCAGTGCAATACTATGATGCTAGGCACTTAAAAATATATCTAAGAAAAGAAATAGGAATTTAAAAGCAACAGATACAAGAAGTCTAAACTTCTGTTTTCTTTACTACTGTTTTGCCTTTTTGCTTTGAATTTGTCTCGACATTTTTAGCTTCATATTTCTTGACCGGAAAGGTTGATTAGGGACTTTCGAATTATAACTTGGTAACAGCTACAAACAGGTATATTTTTTTTACACTTTTGATGTTTTTAATTTTCATATTTGTATGTTTTACAATGGTCTATAATTACTGACAATTCACTTATTTGTATAAAAAAGATTTTTAATTCATTTTTTATTTTAAAGAAAAAAAAGATTGTTTTCTTACCAGTGTGGGCAGTAGAATCCAGACTGCAGAGAATGTATGGTGGTCGTACGTGGCATTAGAGCTTTATATAGTGGCAAACCTAAGGTGGAACCTTACAACAGTATCTATCATAGAACAAAGAAAATGACAAAAACATTTGTTAAAATATATGTAAGAATGAATTCTATAGATAAAGATTATTGTTCTTTTTGATCCTAATCTTGATAAATATTATTTGTGTCGATTTTTACAAACAGAAATGCATATACGTGAATACTGATTCATTCTCAATTTAATATTTCTGTATCTTAATAAAGAGAAAAACGTGGAAACCTCTTTTTACTTAAAACATTCAAAGTCATGTCTAATGAATGAATTGACTAAAACAGCGAGAAGGACGTTGTTATTGTGTTTCTTAATGACAAATAAACTGCATACGTGGAGTAAAGGCGATACCGGTTATGCATATAGTGGATAACGAAAGAAACGCAACAGTATATTCAAGGGACTGCCATTTCAATATTGGAATCTACATGACAAAGAAGGCACAATTCAGCCGCGTTTAAATATTTTATTGTATTATTTAGTATTGTTTTATAAACCGAACAGTTCTGTAAAATTTATCATAAGCGTGGACACTTTTCTGCGATTTGATTTAAAAAAAACAAACTTAAGATTGAGGTAAAAGAGATAGGATTATTTTCCGCTACATTTGATTCATATAAAATACCAGATATAGAATTTTTCGATAGCTTGGCAATGAAGATTAAACGTTGTATCAAAAGTATGTTGGAATAAATAAAAATTTTTTCGTCAAACAATAGGGGATTTACGCAATCCAACCTTTTTAAAAAATCCCAGAAGAATAGTTTAAAATGGAAAAAAAAACAAACAACATTAAAACTAGATCAGCGTAAATCCGCTTTTTTGTTGCGAGAGTCATTCATAGGTTGTAAGACAAGAGGATAAGAATTCCAAAGCAAAATTCAATCAAGAATTTTGTAGTTTAATTTTAAAGAAAATATTTAATCACATTCAACAGGCTAAATATACATAAAATTTCAGTGATATATGGCAACATCTTGAAAATGGCTCTACTAGCAAAAGAAATACTAAGGACAATGAAGGAAAAGGTGTTATTTCACCTGTATTGAATTTTGACGATGTAATTGTAAAATTATTTTACATAGCCACGAATGTTTCCATTGTTTAGTGAGAAGAGATCTTTCAGAATTTTTTTCCATATTTGCAGATCATGCAAGCCTATTGAAGTTTGAAATTATTTGACCAAATCAAAAATAATTACAACCAGCTGTTTTATAGACACAGTCATGAAGATTCGTTACACATGAGACATGTTAATTCTCAGTAGGCCATTAATTTTGCAACACATGTAGAATACATCTTATTTCAATAGTAGAGCTTTGATTCGACTTTCTTGATGAAAAGGAAAAGACGTTATTTGATGTTGATTTAGAAGACTTAGAACAATGCTAAATTTTAACTAAAGATTTGCAGTTCTTAAAAATACGTTACATCCAATGTTTATGGATACACTACATCTCATATTGCGGCATTTGTCAAATTATAAACCATTGTTTGCTGCAAAAAACTGTTTCCAGAGACATGATGTTACTTGCTGCTGCTAATTAAGAGAAAAGGCCATTAAAATACAGTTAACATCCATTAGTTTTTTGTCAGTGCAAATCAAATCTGAACTGATAAAGCTGCCAAAATTGATGTTTTTGAAACATACTTGTGGATTACTATTTTAAATGATGCAAAAAAGACTTTTTACTTCTTGATGGTCTTTTCTATAACTTGCATGTTAGACAAATTAATAAAAACTGAATTTTAATCCATAATAATTTCATAAAAACAAGCAGTCTGAGTCAAGTGGCTGCGGAAATATTCATTGAATTGTTTTGCATATGTATGCGATTTCTGTTGTTAGGTTTTTGGCTGAGTATATACTTTAGAATTCATATAGACCCAGACATTGTATTTCAGAATTTTTGCTGATTACTTTTTTCCCTATTTGCATCTGGAGAAATATATGGCTAAACTGAGACAAAATGATATAAACTATATCAAAATATAAAAATAAACTCAGCATGGTTAAATTAGAAGGTAACTTTCCTGCACCAACTTGCAAAGACTTAATCATTTTATCAGACCTTGTATGAGGTTTTTCATAGAAAACAGATTGAAACAATATTTCTGATACATTTAAAATATTTCGCAGAGTAGTTCATATGAAAATGAAAAGATTTGAGGTATATGTCAGAAATACTGCATTTCAACCGCAAGTAAAAACAGAGGGAATTTACAAAGTACATGTATATCTCTTGATGAACATGACATGGACATTGTCCATTTTCAGATCCGATATAAATCAAATCAGGGCAAATGATAAGGATTTATATTGCATGTTGACCTCTAGGTGGAGAAAGTGAACAGCCTGGATTTAGGTGACTCAAGCCGCTTTTGCACAGGAAAAGATCTGTCTCCGTCTTTGAAACGAATACTCCATACCGGCAGACAAAATTGTGGTGTTGACCATAAAAACTCTGGAGTGATGAATTCAACCGACAGGCAACATATCTTTTTGAGCAGTTTCTGTGTGACTGTGTCAATGACTTAGCTATTTCTTGAAAATCGGTGTATTGGATATATTCTCTTGAAAAGCTTAAGAGCTTGGAGATGTATACGTCATGCGCTGGGGCAGTCGTTGGACGGGAAGTTGACTTTTGGAAAGTTGAAATCATCACGTTTGTGATATTATAATTATATTATAAGCCTTCCTCTATTGTCTATTTCAAGGCGATGCAGACCAGGGAGTGTCTGTTGTGCTTATTTGGGTAGATGAGGTGAAGATAATCCATATCGTTGGTCAATAGAAATATCACCCAACCAAATTTCCACATTCTTATCATGGCAATACAAAATTTCTGCGTGATACTTTCCAGGGAACCATGGGGAAATACTATGAGCACCAAATAACAGAATAGACTGGCGGTAAAACGGGGAAGAGAATGTCTAATATTTAAACACTCTCGACTAATTTTGTTGAAAATCTACTTTAAATAGTAATTTTTTTCATATAAATTGTTAAATTAAACAGCCGCCTTCAACACCGTATACATGAGCCATTAAAAACTAATATAGCTAAAACGTCTAATAGAAAAAAAACAGAGGAATTCCAGCATGTTAGTCTCATGGATACTACGCTCACTAAAAAAGAAACGGTTCACTACTTATCATCTCGATTTTGTTAATTTTTTTAAAGATACTAGTGGCTGGACCCCTCTCTGAACTACATGATAAATATGTTATCGTCCCTGTTGATAACGACTCTACAATATATATTTTATAAACCATTTTTCATGAACAACTTAATAACGGTATTGGGCGTTGACAACTCATTTTGAAACTCAAAACGCCACTTACTAAAGAAGAAATTCTTGACAACGATCAATAAGTTTTTTTCATTTGGAACATCAACAAAGCAGGAAGAATATTATCTTCCTTCAGTTTATTAGATTCCAAAGTAACATTAGTGTTCCTAAGAGAAAGTTACGATGCGGGATTTGTCAATTGTTTAACAGAACCCTTTTCCATGTTACTAACATTAATTTTTCAGCAGTTAAAAAAACAGGCTTCAGAGTTACTGCGAAACAAGATATCCCAGAGGTGGCTTGAATTAATTAATGATTCTAAAAATTCCAAAGAACTGTAAGAATGGCAAAGAAGTTTATTGTCAAGAATTTCTTCCTGTATTATCATTAAGCAGGGTCAAGGGAATCAGAATAAATATGAATCCTTACAAAAAATAAATTCTCCCTATGGTCACAGATCTTGGACTGTAGGAACCCGTTCTCATCACTGACGATGAAGACCAAGGCGTAAAGTATAGAGAGCTTTGTTGTTGCTATTTTGAGTATTTACAAATGTTACAATTAATACGGAAATAAAGATTCTTTAAATGGTTGAACATCTGGAAAATATGGTAATTGAATATTTTGTCAACTCCCAAAACACAAAAAGGCGATATGGAAACATACTGCAAAACCCGACAAAAACATTTTATGAACACCCGATATCACAACAGTACTGAAACGTCTTTTAGGGGTCAAGTAACTAGGACAATAATACTTTTACTTAAAACGTTGGCCATTGTTGATCTTTATGACAACTTAATCAGAATATGACTTTTTAATCTCCCATCAAGAGGTACACAAATGTTACCGGAAAAGCCCGCATTATTCGAGCCGATTCTAGGAACTGACGTTGCTGCACCAATCCAAATCATTATCGACATGTACATGTTATCCCTATACTTATATCACTAAAATTAGGACTAAATTATTTTTCAAATATCATTTCAAGAACATGGATGTTAAAAAGAGAGTTATTGTATTTTTCTACGTGTTTTTAGTATTTTTGTAATCAGATTATGAGCAGATGGCACGTAATACCAGCTGACATTTATAGATAAATTATTGTTCAAATCTTACTAACCCTTTTACAGACACTAACAGTATTTATTGACGACCTTCTTCATAGTCAAGTTTTTGTGGAGAAAAGACACCATAATGCGCATGCTCACCGGTCATATTGTAACATGCCTTCATATCATACTAGATAATGCATTTCATTTTTCTGCAGGTGCGTCAAAACCGTTACAAATATGCGACAACATGTTTACTAAGGTCGGCTGTGGTTGCCATCTTGGAAGGTCGGTGGTCATGCCGAAAACAATTTTGGCAAAGGACCATTTGAAGACCATTTCACTAAAATTTAGTTCCAACTGGCTCAGCAGTTTCAAACAAGAAGATTTTTAATTAACTTTTTCATAGAATCCTTTGTAAAAATAAGTTATGGTTGGTGGGTATTTCGGATACAATTTTGGTAGAGGACAATCTAAAGACCATTTCACTAAAGTTTGGTTACAATTGGCTCAACAGTTTCAGACAAGAAGATTTTTATTTGAATTTCCCATAAGGTACTATGTAAAACTAAGGTCGGCTGAGGCGTCCATCTTGTTTGTCGGTGGTCATGCCATATACAATTTTGGTAGATGACCATCTAGAGGCCATTTCACTGACGTTTGTTTCCAACTGGCTAAGCAGTTTCGGATAAGAAGATTGTTTAAGAACACACCAACAGCTTCCAATTTAAGAATGTCCATACGCTCAAATCGCAATTATTTTTCTTTTGTTGTAACAACTGCTTGTTAAATATATTTTGAAACTCTTTACAACAGTTGCTAGAAGGATAGTGCGAATTGAGCATATGGACATTCTCAAATGCAAACGGAAGATGTTCACCTTGTTTCTATTTTTAGTAACAGCCGCCATGTTGATTGGCCGATCGAGACCCTGGATACAATTCTGAAGGGGGGTCATCCAAGGACCATTCCACCAAAGTTTTTTCTCAAATTGGCCAATCGGTTTCAGAACGAGGCAATTGTAAATCTAAAGCAGTAGGGTCAAAATTGCAATATTTGTATAGAAAATTAAGGGGGCCGGGCTGCCTTAATGGATCATTGACGCCACTTAAATCTGAATTATCTTATTCGAAATCTTTAGAATAAAAAGGGAGAGTTGTCAAATAAAGGAATAGGCGGTATTATGGTTAACTCGACATGCATCTTGTTGCAAAAGTATCAACATCACTGCAATCATATCTTGGAGTAATAGGAGTCAAGCTGCCTCGGAATCTGGATTGATTGATTGATGTTTAACGCCACGGTGGTAATATTTGAGCCATATCATGGCGGGCAGAATCTGGAAAACAGCTCTTACTTTCTTTAATTCTCAAAACAAATGTTGTTACTCTTCTGTGCCTTGGTAAATATTGAATTACCATTATGTCAAATATTCCTTTATATAAAAAATCTATCTTTCTGTTTAGAAGATTTTTACCAAGTTTTTTTTTAAAACATTGGTTTACCGGAGCCCGAAAAAGCCACTAGCCATTATTTTGACTTTAACACTCCTGCGACTTAGTGAATATCGAAGGAAGCATTTTGGCAACTATTCCTTACTATAACTCTCCCTATCAAAAATACTTTGAACAAGTTTTGTTAAACTGAAGTGGTCTGCGGGGTCCAAATGAGCCCGAGGCAGCTCTACCCCCATTAATTCACAATACAAATGTTGAGATTTTGACCCTTCTGTGCCTCAACGCATATTGAATACACCTGTATGCATCTAAATTGGATATCTCGAATTTTAGAATTTTAATTCGATATCTCGAATTCCAAAAACTGTGACACGAATTTTAATTGGAAATCTTTAATTCTAAAAACCGCGATAACTGATTGCAATTCCGAATTTCATAATTTTAACTCGGTCTGTAATTCGAGATAACGAATTCAAGATTTTTAATTTGAGACCATGAATTCCAGAATTTGCGATAACAGAATAAAATTGGAAATAACGAAATCGAAAACCGCAATCATAAAAAAGGTTCATTTCCAGAAAAAAAAACACAACATATAACCACAAAAAATATTTTTTAGAAAATATCTGGTCTTTTTACATAATTCAGGTGCGAATAGGTTTATGTCATCTCGGCTATAAAAGTCAAATTATTAAAGCATAAAGATCCATAATCATGTAATAAATCTCATATTTATATTTTGCAAAACTGTCAATACGAAATACACGAGTCAATATTATATAGCAGTTTTATTCTGTTTGTTTCAAATCAGAAAGCCGAAACACATAAAATTTGGAAGCATGTGTTATGTACTTATACAAAATTTTCTGACATTGGGTCATGGATAGCTGATCGCATTGCAAGTAAAGAGAGGAGCTGTAGGGACTAGTTATCACTGATTATTAAGGTATGGTTTTCCTGTAATTTTAAAAAAATTAAATGCAAAAAATACACAGTTGATCACGCCAATAATAAATTTCATTTATTGTTTTTTTTTTTTTATCAAAATTTTATCAATTTATCTAATTTCAAAAATCTTGGTTTGGTACCGTGGGAATGTTAAATATTATGAACGTAGCATGATATTGTCTCCTGTTATCCCAACGCATTATGAGCGGACCAGCTGACTGGTGTCTTCAAACACGTCCGCGTTCTTAAGAAATGTAAAAATGATGAAAGGATTCAACAATTTTAGAAAGAAAATCGTCCATTTACCTACCTTTTAAGAATTGCAGGATAAAAACAATACATGTACA